>JAATLQ010036912.1:32915-44890 GCA_013421005.1 Heliconius erato x Heliconius himera | reverse complement strand
TAAAAAATACAAGCTACTTTTTTATTATTCACAGATGATGAGACATTCGCTAAAACGAAGTCTCCAATATTTATTAAGTTGTAGTCTAATTCCATTTCGTAGCCTTCATACGCACAGATTTCAGTATCTTCATTCTCTTCACAGTAAATTGTCACTTCTTTTTCTGATTCCAAATGCATTTTTGAGTCGGTTTCTTGTGAAGAAAAGTTAATTATAGTTTTGTTTTTCTTTCGCGGTATTTTTTTACATATAATAATATTCAAAACTGCCCCCTTCATTTTGTTCAAAGCTGCCTCAGTTGTAATTAAAAAATTAAAACGTTTTTTTTCAAGTAAATGTTTAAAAATTGTAGTGATTTCTAATTTATTGCATGATAAATGACACATTCTAACTAAAAGAAGAAAAAATAAAACCATATACCTTGAATTGGATCCCTGCGATCCTTACGCGTTTATTTAAAAATGCATAAAATTTTACTCAAAATCAAATACTCCTCGTAACTCACCAACTGGTTCTCATATATCAGCGGTGACAAGTGACACGTGTGCAGATTAGTGCTGTCACTACTCAAAAAAAATCTACCAAAATTTCTTTTTAAAATAGCTCTGATAACACATATTTTCAAAGGTGCCCCTGTTCAAAGCTACCCCCCTCTCCCCTACTTATATTTTAAGCTAGCTTTTACTTCCCTCGAGAAATGGGCCTTCCAACACAAACAAAAAAACAGTTCTTGAGATTAGCGCGTTCAATCAAACGAACTCTTGAACTTTATGCTAAATCCTCTCTATCCCTCCTTCAAAATATAAAATAAATGAAAAAAAATATTTTTGAATGGCATAGCAAAATTTAATAATCTACAAATAACTGTTATGAAAACATTTATTGATGGGTTCTGTAATACTGTACAACTCCGTACTCAATTTTTGACTATAAATATCTATAAAAATAGTGATGTGATGCACTTTAGGCGGATTAAAAAAAATAGAATATTTATTTCTTATAATTGAATGATTTATATTGAATTCAATATTTTTTAAACTATTCTTAAATTAAATTTTTCAGAGCATTAGAGAACTCACTAAGCGATTCAACTTATTGTATATTCGAGATGAACACAAAGCTACTTCTACTTTCTTTTTGATATAAGATTAAGTAGAAATTACTTATTATTAATGGAGTATACAGACATCAGCTTCACGTTGTATCCCGCACACAGCAGGCAGAGGGAAGATAGTTTTAAGGCACTCCATTCCCCACTTTCTGCCGAATTCTGGAGGCATTGCGCTTTGCCTCGACATCAGAGCGAAGAAATGGAATTATAAATTTAAGTAAATATTTCATCTCCTCGAGTGGGGATCGAACCCGCAACCAGTCGGTTTTACAGTCACACTTTGTGCCTCTGCGCCACGACTGGCCTATACAGACATCCGATGCTATAATCAAATTATTATTATTTTTTCGACGAAATATGGAACAATTGAAATATTTCCAGTTTTCAGCATAAATGCTTGGATATTCCGAAATCAAACACGGACATATTGGAAAGCCACCTTTGTGCCTAACAGGCTTTTCGGTCGCTCTTTTGTAGATTTAACAGCAACAGCAAAAAAAACACTGGTATATATATTTTTTTTATATTTCACATTTCCCTTGCGACAAAAATACCAGAACCGCAATGAAATCTGACTTTGTATTTTCAATGGAAGCACAATACGCGGTAACATGCGTTATTCGTTATACAGTATATGTATGTATATATATATATATATATATATATACATACATACCGCAGAGACGCAGTACATATATTTCGTCAAAAAAAACCTTCATACACAGCTTCATGCTATATAAGAGAGTAGGCAGAGGGAAGATAGTGCTAAGACATTCCGTTCCCCGTTTTCTAACAACTTCTGGAGGGCCTCGATACCAGAGCGAAGAAATGAAAATATGAAATATTTCTATTTTTGTATGTCGTGGCGCAGGGGCACAAAGTGTGATTGTAAAGTCGACTGGTTGTGGGTTCGATCCCCGCTCGAGGAAATGAAATATTTATTTACATTTACCTCCTCTTGCCTCCGGAACTTGGCGGAAAGTGAGGAACGGAGTGTCTTAATATTAGATTCCGTCTGCCTACCATGCTGTGTGCGGGATACAGCGTGAATCTAATTCAGTTTCTCAAGTGGGGATTTTGCCACATGTGAATTGAACCCACAACTGTCGTGTTTACAATGATAAATTCCGCTTCGCCACGACTAGATATTTCCACTAATAGCAGTACTAAATTAATTTATATTTAAAACATACATAAATTTAATTAATTTTCTACCAAATGTATTTAACATTATTCACTGTAAACATATGAATACTAATGTTATTTTAAACGTATTTAACGTTTTCATAGATGTATTTGTAAATACACTTCGGCTTCTACGAAAATTAATTAAGTTCTTTTTACTAACGTCCAGAACATGTACGTATCTGTGAGCTTAAAAATTATTATATACGTTATTAATTATAAATTCAAATTTATTATTAATTAAAATTTCTTTTATGTTTTCTAATGAAAGTATGTTTAGGTTCATGGCTGTAATAGTGTAGTCAGGTAGAAGAAATCTGGAAACCGACGTGGAGGAATACGATAGACGTGGAGGTGGTAAAAACTAAACTAATCTAAACTAAACAAGCATCACGCTTTATCCCTAGCGGGGTAGTCAGAGAGAACGGAGCTCCAAACGCTACGGCAATTTATTCATTTAAACAGAAACAAAAAAACAGTAATTATATTCATTTAAACATATAATATTACTTACAAATTGGATACAAACTAAGTAACGTCCCAATTTTCCTACGAGGACTTTTTATTACCTTCATACTGTATCCCCACATACAAGGGCACGCAGGGGAAACCAACTCCTAAAACTCTTCAATGCATCCCATTATTGGTGGAACTGAACGCCGCGCTTGGTCTTGTTACCATGGCGAAGAAAATTAAATTAATTCATTCCCAAAACAAATTTAAATAAAAATTTTACACAGACAGTTAAGAAATCTAAAACAAAATATAGATGGCCATAACCAGTTTAAAGCTTTTTTTATATATCTACTATAGTATTTTATAAAATTTTCTAAAATTAAATAAAAAGTATTATTTTCAAGAACACGACGTAACATTCAAAAGTTTAAGAGCTTATATTCCTTGAGAAATTCTCTGCACAAAGAAACAATGTTATGACAGCGTATCTAATAAAAATATACGTTACAACATGTTATACTATACTACTACTACTACTACAACTACAACTACTACTACTACTATAACTATAATTAGTAAGTAGTACTACGGTTAGTAATATCGTCTCTTATACTTGCGGTGAAGTGGAAGCTGAAATTTACATTTATTGCTTGCTTGTGGCTCGCTGTACCACCGGGTACTAATGATGAAAATTCAGAGAATATTGTTGTTTTAAGTATAAGTTCTTTTTGTTTTATAGTTGATTTTTTTTATATTAATATATCATATATATATATATATATATATATATATATATATATATATATATATATATATATATATATATATATATATATATATATAAAAGGATATGTTCCGACTGACAGGTAAGACGCACGCATAGCCGTGATCGCTGTGCGTAGAAACGTAAAATTTGGATAGATGTTTATTTTCGTAATCTGGACATCCATTAAGAAGAGATTTTTAAAAATTTTAACCCTAAAAAGATGAAATAGTGGTTGAAAGTTTGTATGGATTTTTTTTTAATCGGCACCAATTTTTATTAAATTATAAATAAACACTCTTAAAAATATTTCATTGAACACTATTTCATGGTTTTTTAAAATTCACCCCTAAGGGTTCAAATAAAGGGTTGAAAGTTTATATGGAAAAGTCTTTAAATCGCCACCGATTTTTATAAAAAAACAAATACAAACTGTTAAACATGTTTTCTTGAACACGTGTTTCGTGGTTTTTTTAGAATTCAACCCTAAGAGTGCAAATAAGCGGGCGAAGCTGCGCGCGCCCACTAGTCGTTTATAAATTTGAAGCATACGTACTTCCCTTACTGAAATGAGGTAAATTAAATTAAAATTTAGTCTTAATATTCTCTATTCTCCTCAAAAAGAGTTCAGTAAGTCAAATCACAGAAATGAAATCTTCAAAAAAATATATTTAAATTATCCTGAAAAGGTCATGTTATTTGGAATTACACTCTCTTCAGCTTTAAAAAAAATCAGCTTCACGCTGTATCCCTCACACAGCAGGGTAGGCAGAGGGAACCTAGTGTTAAGACACTCCGTTTCTCACTTTCTGCCAAGTTCTGGAGGCATTTCGCGTTGAGTGGCGGAAATCAACGCCGCGCTTTGCCTCGACACCAGACTCGAGGAAAAGAAATAAATATTTCTTTTCCTCGAGTGGGGACCGAACCCACAACCAGTCGAATTTACAGTCACACTTTGTGCCCCTGCGCCACGACTGGCCTCTTCAGTTTTATATCCATAAAATATTCAAATTTCATTAAATAAACATTTTTGTTCAAGACTCTAGAAACGCAATATAGTTTACTTACCATAATAATATGAAAAGCGAATAATAATGCGAGTTGATTCCGCTCGCTTTGTCAAACCTTATTTTAATACACGAACTACATTATAATTTAATGAAGCTACTAAATCATTTTACATATTCATTGAGGCCGTCGTGGCCCAGTGGCTGAACGTCTGGTTGTATATGCGATGGTTGTGGGTTCGATGTCCACTCGGGGCAATTTATTTACTTATCTATTTTAATTTTCCTAAATAAATTTATATAATAATTTTAGCTGCGTTGAATTCCGTTTACTTTCGTCTCGAAGATTGGCTTAAAGTGTCTTAACACTAGGTTCCCTCTATCTATCTCGCTAGCTGCGGGATACAGCGTGAAGCCAATTCAATTTAAATATTAATCGAAGCTAGAATATATTCCTTTTGAAAAGATACGTGTTCAGCGACACCAAACAAACTCCACCATAAAACCGTTCCGTAATACGATTTAAAGTTACCCTTGCATTTTGAGAGACGAAGTTTTCTATTGAGTCAGTCTATTTATACTTTACTTGGAGCGCGACGTTTCAATTATTCAAGGGCTGTATCACGCTATTTTTAAATTAATTACGTGTTTAATTTTTTTTTTCAGCTTCACGCTGTACCCCGCACACAGCAGTGTAGAGGGAGCCTAGTGTTAAGACACTCCGTTCCCCACTTTCTGCCGTATTCTGGAGGCATTGAGTGTTGAGTGGCAGAACTCAACGCCGCGCTTAACCTCGACACCAGAGCGAAGAAATTGATATATAAATTTAAGTAAATATTTCGTCTCGTCGAGTGGGGATCGAACCCACAACCAGTCGGTTTTACAGTCACACCACGTGTCGCTGCGCCACGACTGGCATCAATAATAATTAGTAATAGTATAATTTTTAGTTTCTGTTAGATATATGAACTAGGTCTTACTATTTGTATCTATCTATCTATATAAGTTAGGTTTATCTATGTTTACGCAAAACTAACTTATACAAGATAGGCGTAGCTAAGATGGGAAAAGATAGATAGAATATTGTTGGACTTACCTTTTTATAAGATATTTGTTTCTTATGTTTAACTCATTTGCGTGTGTAAAAAGATCAAAAACTTTTAAAATGACCAATTATTCTTCCGAATGAGTTTTGGCACTTTTAAATTTACTGTATTGATTGCGTCACAATGAAATCGATTTTATCCATTCCATCTATTTTGTAAAACTTAATATATAACCT
Source organism: Heliconius erato x Heliconius himera (assembly GCA_013421005.1). Classification (NCBI taxonomy): domain Eukaryota; kingdom Metazoa; phylum Arthropoda; class Insecta; order Lepidoptera; family Nymphalidae; genus Heliconius; species Heliconius erato x Heliconius himera. Next base: position 39,086 of record JAATLQ010036912.1, on the reverse strand, counting down.
AATCTATCTGACCACCATTCTTGAGGAAAACAAAAGATTCCATATAAAATATTCACTTTGAAGAATTCATAAAAACTCAAACTCAAATAGTGAAAACTTAAGTGAGGCTAGTCGTGGCGCAGCGGCACAAAGTGTGACTGTAAAACCGACTGGTTGTGGGTTCGATCCCCACTCGAGGAGATGAAATATTTACTTAAATTTATATTTCCATTTTTTCGCTCTGGTGTCTGGTGGTTTTCAGAATTCGGCAGAAAGTGGGGAACGGAGTGTCTTAACACTAGGTTCCCTCTACCTAACCTGCTGTGTGCGGGATACAGCGTGAAGCTGATTTAATTTGATTTGATTTCAAACTCAAGTACACAAAAGTAAAAATATATATTAATTAATAAAATAAAACGCCAATTACAATCAAGTTATAAAAGCTTCAAACAGTATACTATCTTAAGAACAAATAAAGATTAAATTTTATGAACACTCACAAGTGTCCTGTCACATACTAAGTTAACTACTTTAAGTTGTAAAAGCTTAGAGTTGTCCACTGCAGTGTTATTTTAAGTCGTATTTTATTTTTTTTATTTATATAGATTTGTTGAAAAATATTTTTTTATTAGTTATACAAAAAAATCTTTTCTGTTAGTAAATTTGAAAAAATATTTTTCAATGTACTGGCTTGCTTTTTAAAGTATGAGTAAAACGTAAGGGTAGAAAATTAATATTATTATTATAATGTGAACTTACGATATTGTTACGGAATTGACTAATGTATTGGGGTCATAGATTCAAATCCCGCTTGAAATTTTATGTATATAATATAGGTATAGAATGGAGAAAACAACTTATTTTGAAACAATAGGTGTATTTAAATAAGGTGTATGCAGAGATTTATAAATAGAAATAAAAAGTATTTTTTTTAGCTTCACGCTGTATCCCGCATGTAGTAGGACAGGTAGAGGGGACTCGGAAACTTACTTTTAAGATACCTTTCCCATTAAAACACTTCCGTTCCCTAATTTCCCCCAAATTCTGAAAGCGTCAAGTGGCTGAAATCAACGCCACCTAAGAATTATGAATAAATTGCACTAAGTGATTCAACGTATTCTGTTATTTGCATTGGCCTCATCGAGACTTGTTAGTAAAGTTAACGAGTGACTAAACCTAATGTTTATGCATCATAAAATATCTTGACTAACGGGCAACAACCGTCCGTGACTTCTGTGTCTTATAGTTTATTCGGTATTTTAAGATGAAGATGATGAAGATGAGAAGATTTTAAGAGAACCAAGATCCAATCCAAGTAAATAAGAAAATTTATTCTAAATATAAATTTACGTTTTTTATACATTAAAAAAATATGGAGGGCTCCTCATATGTACATGGAACTAAAGCTAAATTAAAAAAATATATATGCAGGATGTTTTTTTGTATGAGATATAGTCATTAGCATTCATATATAGTACATTTTCAAAAACTTATTTTTTTTATATCAGGTTCACGCTGTATCCCGCACACAGCAGGGTATGCAGAGGGAACCTACACTTTCTGCCTGATTCTGGAGGCATTGCGTATTAAGTGGCAGAACTCAACGCCACACTTTGCCTCGACACCAAAGCGAAGAAATGGAAATATAAATTGTAAATATTTCATCTCCTCGAGTGGAGATTGAACCCACAACCAGTCCGTTTTAGTCACACTTTGTGCCCCAGCGCCACGACTGGCCTCATATTATATAATCAATAATATTCTAATATTCTATTACGAAATATACTAAATAACTTAAATAAATGCCGCTATTCGACTGACATCATACAAGCCCTGAGGGTTCAATCAGGACCATGTTATTGTCCATTCTCATATACATTTACATAACATTCATTTCAATTTCATATATCTTTTGTTTCCTATTATTCTTATTTGTTAAATGTCCATATCCACAGTCGGTAATTGTAAAATATTTTTTTCAATTTAGTGAGACTGAATGCAGCGTTGAGCTCCGCCACTCAACACATTTCGTATTTTGTCACTAAGTTTTCTGCTATCCTCCTCTTCTCTCCAGTTACCTTTACATCTCAGAATTCACGTCGGCTCGGTATTTCCGGAGCAAAAACCGCTTTAATCGTGATTTCATACCTGCCACCTACCTACATGGATTTGAAATAAATACATTTTTCTAGTACTACATTTTTTTCCTGTAAAATTAAATAAAAACCCTGAATATTTAAACTTTACTGTTTATTTAACGTATTACAGTACAAGATAGACATAGTAAAATATATATTCTTTATTACATCAAATCAAATCAAATCAGCTTCACGCTGTATCCCGCGCACAGCAGGGTAGGCAGAGGGAACCTAGTGTTAAGACACTTCGTTCCCCACTTTCTGCCGAATTCTGGAGGCATTGCGTGTTGAGTGGCAGAACTCAACGCCGCGCTTAGTCTCGACACCAGAGCGAAGAAATGGAAATATAAATTTAAGTAATTATTTCATCTCCTCGAGTGGGGATCGAACCCACAACCAGTCCAGCGACTGGCCTCGTATTAAATATACTTAATTTCTTACTTTCTTTCTTAATTCGTATAATTCGTTGGATAATCAAGTAAAACTCTTCCATCGAGTACTAACAGATAACGCACGAACTAAGCTACTGGACTGGAAAGATTAAATTTGTATATGAGTAGATTATAGATGGTACCTAGAAATGCACGAAGAAACAATTTCTCAACATAATATATATTCTGGGTAGGCACCTAGTGTTAAGACACTGCGTCCCCACTTTCCGCCGAAATTTTCGAGGCATTGCGTATTGAGTGGCGGAACTCAACGCCGGTTTTGAGCCTGTAAGTGCCAGAGCGAAGAAATGATAATATGAATAAATAATAATTCATACGGGAACGGGAATATTTTTTTTAAGGGTGGGGAATGGAGTGTCTTATCACTAGGCTCCCTACCCTGCTGTGTGCAGGATACAGCACAAAGCAGATTTATTTTTTTTACGAACAAAAGTTGAGAACGTAATGAGCGTATACTATATAACTTATATACGAACCCATAAACGAAGAGTTCAATGTACCAATGCGTGTTTAAATAATTACTTTTAGTATTAAAATTTGCTGATTTGCAGATTGCCGTGTACATTTTTTATCTCACAAGGGAAATACCTTAAAACTCTCTGTTTATTTTTGTGATAGTTGATTTTAAAATGATGGTCTCATATTTATATGTAAGCACGTTTTTTTTAATTTATGTACACTAAAACCAAAAAAGCATATGAGCTTCACACATATCCAGCACACAGAAGCAGAGGGAACCTAGTGTTAAGACACTCCGTTCCCCACTTTCCGCTAAATTTTGAAGCATTGCCTTGGTGCAACAGCGGTGAAATGAATATATTAACAAATAACAATTTATTACGGCGTTGAGTTCTGCCACTCAACACGCAATGCCTCCAGAATTCAGCAGAAAGTGGGGAACGGAGTGTCTTAACACTAGGTTCCCTCTGCCTACCCTGCTGTGTGCGGGATACAGCGTGAAGCTGATTTAATTTTAATTTTTAACAATTTATTCCCTGGAGTGGAGATAAAACCCACAACCGCCTCGTTACATTTACACTCTTGTACCCCTACGCCTCGACGGCATACATCATATTTATACATTCTATTAATTTATTTACATGTAAATTTCGCTATTTCAATATTAACATATTTACTAAATAAAATTAGTTCAAAGAATATTTCAGATATATGGAATATATTTCCTTTATACATTGAGCATCTTAGCAAATTTTTAAAACAATTTATATGAATTAATGAGTTATTATTTTAATTATTTTATCTCATTTTACTGTAATACATTAGTTGACGTTGTTTTGTGCATATATTACTATGATAGTTTTTTATATGCACCGTCATTATAAATTTATATTGAAAATAAATGTTTTTTTTTTCAATACAAAAAATATTTCAAAATATTTTTATATAAAAATATTTTTAAAATAAATGTTTTTTTTTCAATAGAAAAAATATTTCAAAATATTTTTATATAAAAATATTTTTCAAAATATTTTTCTAAATATTTTTCAAAATATTTTTATAAAAATATTTTGAGTCGTCACGGTAGATGTTCGGACGTTATTTTATTTTAAAATTTCAATGTGAATTTATTTTTTCTTTAAAATACTTCCCTACACTACTTTACGCCCGAACATCGGAACAATGCATTTATTTTAATAATATTGTATTGTTTAAAATAATATCGAAAATATCATTTAGTGTTTTGTAATTTCTCTCCAGTTCTCCCGTTTTTTTTAATATTTTAATATTCCTTTCTTCTTCTTCGATAAATGGGCTACCCTACATGAAAAATAATTCTTCAAATCGGAAAAAACAGGACGTTGAACAAAACAAAATTTTCCCTTTTATAACATTAGTATAGTTTATCAAGTTTTATATTTTAAGCAATTATAGGCTCATTATAATGTTAGAAATTATATATTTTTTTTATTATTGAAAGTGGATTGGTGAGCGAAGCGAGCAGGGGCTGAAGCCCCCTTTTACTTAAATACATTTCACTAGAGGGCGCGCGCGGCTTCGCCCGCTTATTTGCACCCTTAGGGGTGAATTCTAAAAAAACCACAAAACACATGTTCAATAAAATATTTTTAACAGTCTTAATTTAAATTTATATAAAAATCGGTAGCGATTTAAAGATTTTTCCATATAAACTTTCAACCCCTTATTTGAACCCTTAGGGGGTGAATTCTAAAAAACTGTAAAACACGTATTCAATGAAATATTTTTAAGAGTCCGAATTTCAAATTTTATAAAAATCGGTGCCGATTTAATTTTTTTCCATACAAACTTTCAACCCCTATTTCATCCCTTTAGGGTTCAAATTTTTTAAAATCCTTTCTTAGTGGATGTCCAGATTATGAAAATAAACATTTCACGTTTCTACCATCAGAGGTTACAGCTGTGCGTGCGTCTTACCTCAGTCAGTCAGCACAAGTCCTTTTATATATATAGATAGATGAAGATGATTACGATCTTATTGACTGACTGACATGCTACAAGGTGAAACTACTAAACTTAAGTAGCATAGGGAAACATTAAGATTATCACAGAATTCCTAAAAAAAATACTACGAGAACGAAAAAAATAATAATTTTTCGTTTTATAGTCCACGTAAACAAAAAACGGGCTAATACTCCTCTATAAAATACCATAATGCACCCATATCCGTACAAACTAATATAATATAAAACAACTATTACAATATTTAAATTGAAAACGTCGCTAATGGTAGCGCTATCAAAGGCACAATGGCGCTTCATAACACGAAGAAGATAAAGAGACCTTTCCATCCTGTTACACTCGCGAGACGTCTTGTTAGTAAACCAATATATGTTGAACGATTATACTATGCATTTTTCAAAACTATTTTATTTTTTTTTTCAATTTATTATCATTTAAGAAATAAGAATAATACAAGAACAACAAACAATACATATAACATCTAAAAAAGTAAAAAAGTTTGTAATGATGTTAAAAATGTTCTTAAATTACACAATTCTAATTTGTAATAATAAATAATATTTAACACTATTATTCACATTAAATTTACTTAAATTAATTTAAATAATAAATAGTATTTTTTTTAATTTATTAATATTATGTAATATTTTTTTTTGCAAAGTGAGAAAATATAGAATCTTATCTAAAGTTATAATTCTTTGTAGCTCCACTCTGTATCACCCAAATGGCAGGGTAGGCAGAGGGAACCTGGTGTTAAGACTAATCTAACCTAATATAAAGAATAAGTCAACGCGACACTTTGTCTTATTACTCTCTTTGAGTAAATGAAAATAATTATTTAACCTAAGTGGGAATTAAAGTCACAACCATCGCGTTTACGTCCATACTCGATGCCACTCCGCCACTATAAATATACAGGGTGGAAGAGGCAGCGCTCCATTTACGGAAACAGCATATAGGGTAAAATATTTCAAACCTATACCTAAAGAAATTAATCAAGATGCCTCAACAGTTTGGACGTAGGATTTTTTTTTCATTTCACGATTTTTATCCATACCTGTATTTCGTGTGACGCGATTACGTATAGATCCCAATAACATAAACACTTACTACTACAAAAATACTACTAAAGGTTAAACAAC
>JAATLQ010036912.1:16156-32815 GCA_013421005.1 Heliconius erato x Heliconius himera | reverse complement strand
ACATCCTTACAAATGGCGATTTGTTTTAAAATGACAATTTTATTATTTATTTTGTTTGAAAAAAAAACTTTTTCATTTTTGGGAATTTATTTTTTTCTGAATTATATTAGGCTTTTATAGAGTAGTTAAAACTGTGGTTTCATTTAATGTGGTGCTGACACTTCCACCCTGTATACTTATAAATGTTTTTTTCCAGTCTAGATCTAGTATTTCTCCTATCTAGTATTTCTCCTATCTCTGTATGAAGTGCACTGTGCTGGTGAAATGAAACAGTAAGACATTTATGGCGAAAATGACGTTTGACAGTAAAGCGTGTCCGGACTTTATTAACTCTGACATTCACCTCTAAAGGCTAAAGGGTAGGCCTCCATAGTAATATCGTTTCAAACGCTATTTTCTTGTTTCATGTTTTATTTACTAGTGATCTGTTTAAACAAAAATTGATTGCATATTATAATAACGAAACAGTTGAAGAAAAAATCGTTGAGGCCAGTCGTGGTGCAGCGGCACAAAGTGTGACTGTAAAACCAACTGGCTGTGGGTTCGAACCCCACTCGAGGAGATGAAATATTTACTTAAATTTATGTTTTCATTTCTTCGCTCTTGTGTCGAGGCAAAGCGCGGCGTTGAGTTCTGCCACTTAACACACAATGCCTCCAGAATTCGGCAGAAAGTGGGGAACGGAGTGTCTTAACACTAGGTTCCCTCTGCCTACCCTGCTGTGTGGGGGATACAGCGTGAAGTTAAGATTTTTTTGAAGAAAAATTATGAAAGATGCTGCCATTTTCTACGTTTACAAATATAATATACAAAATTTGCATCTCAAATCTCTAAATTCATTTGTAAAAATGCAAAAAAGGATTTTTTTTCATAGTTTGTTTTTTTATAAGAAATTAAAATGTAACTGTGATTTGTTTATATTACGTTCATAATGGATCTTCCGCACTCCACAACTTTAGTTCATATTATTAGAGTTGTTTAGTCTTGTCTTAATTAAATAAAGTTATTTTGCAGAGTTCTGTTTAGTTAAGTCATTTAGTTGTTTGCTCGTTGATGTACCCTTTTTTTAGTTTTATTTTACATTTATTTCGTCTCAGGCTGTATTATTAAAGAAGAAAGAAGCAAATCGAACATTGTCGTTTTTAAACGTAAATATGGATAAATACGTATAGTATGTTCGAAGGTGAAAATTAATTATAATCAACTCATAGTATTCTCTCTTGCCAAACGATAATTCTTAGTAATTATCATGGGTAGCGGAAATTTGTAAAAATCTCCCTACAGAGATACTAACAACATAAATAAGTTGTAACAAGCGTATGAAAATTTCGACGTAGATTGGCGAGAACGTATGGCTTTGTGGTCAGAGCGCCTGGTCGGTTGCCAGGAGGCGCGGGTTCGAGTCCCGCTACGTTCAAATTTTTATACGTTTTATAAATAAGTATAACTCATAGATCTAACTAGGTTGTTTATATATTTAAAATTAGTGTGGCGATCGCGAACAAATAAACAGACAGACTAACAGTCAGACAGACAACAAAGTGATCGGAACCATAAACATATGAATAACATTTACGTCGCTAGTATAACAGAGTTTAAACTAATAAGACTATTAGGCTATATTTCAAACTTGAAGCCAGTCGTGGCGTAGGGACGAGGAAGTGAAATATTTTTTAAAATTTATATTTCCTTCGCTTATGTGTCGAAGCAAAGCGCGGCGTTGAGTTCCACCACTCAACATGCAATGCCTCCAGAATTCAGCAGAAAGTGGGGAACGGAGTGTTTTAATACGGGATACAGCGTGAAGCTGATTTGATTTAATTTTCATTTTTAGAACGTAAAAAATAATTAATTTTAAGAAAGGCCGGAACGGAGTGTCTTAACACTAGGTTTTCCTCTGCCTACCTTGCCATGTGCGGGACACAGCGTGAAGCTGATTTAATTTTAAATTTTGATTTTAATTTAATACTGATTTTGTACATTATACTTTGAGAAGTGTTGCATCAAATCTACAAGATGCTTCCATACTGCTTGCGGAGTAGATATTACTAACAATATAGAAATTAGTCTATCCTTGTAATATGGTACGTAATGCATTATTATATAAACGTGCTTTAGAATTATAATAAGTTATTTAATTTTACTATAGTTTCACGCTGTATCCCGCACATACCAGGGTAGGCAAAGGAAACCTGCGAGCTTAGTGTTGACATTTCCGTTCCCAACTTTTCGCTGATTTCTTGAGACATAGCGCGTTGAATGGTGGAACCAATATCGCGCTTTGCATCGTTGCTATAGCGAGAAAATATATATATAAGTATTTTTTTTCGGGGGAGTAGTATTTTATTTTAAAAAAATTAAATATTCCTATAGTACCAAGACGTGCATTAATTAGAAACATTGTATACTAAACTTTAACATTGCACCCGACAACCGATATCCAATTTAAAGTTTACAATACAGTATTAATAAGGAATGCTGGAGAAAATTAAAACAAAGTAGGAACATGCAGTACTCACCTACCTGTAGTAGTATGAATATAACATCATAGAGTCCAAAAAGCAATCGTCAAGTTAAAATATTGATTCAACTGATTCAAGTATACAAGCCGATCGGAAGCGGCTATTGTGATAGTACAAAAATAAACAGTATTCTTTATATATATATCCACTAGTATTATAAATATGAAGAGTTTGTTTGGTTGGACGTGCTTATCTCAGGAACTAAAGTGTAGATTTAACAAAATAATTTTTGATTCTTGTAATTTTTGTTAGTCACTCCGCTTATTGAGGGAGTATGGGAGTATATATAGTATTCTACATTAATCACATTAATCATTTTGTAGCTGCGGTCAGTTAGTTATATGTCATTTTTTATTCTTTTAGCTTGACGCTGTATCCCGCACACAGCGAGGTAGGCAAAGAGTAAAAAACCTAGTGTTAAGACACTCCGCTCCAATTTAGAAAATTCCATTCCCCACTATTCTCTGAATTCTGAAGTCATTACGTGTTGAATAACGGAACTCAGCGCTTTGCCTCGTTACCAGAACGAAAAAACTGATGTAAATATTTCATTTCCTCGAGTGGGAATGGAATCTACAACTCAATAGGAATATATATAAATAACATTGTCAATATAATATTCCATTGACGCCGTGTTGCCGTGTAATGCCATTTAGTTCAGAATCGACTCCCATTTATGAAAGCCCTTATATATAAGTATTTAAAATATTCTCGCTTACTTGGTCCAGTTCAACAACGTTTTGCTTAAGGCTCCACAAAAGTAAGAGAACAGTAATACTAATTTAAGAAATAATATTTTATTGAGAGGCCGTCGTGGCACAGGGGCACAAGGATGTGACTTTAACGCAACGGTGATCCTTTATTTCTTGATATTCCTCTCTAGTCAGTAGATCTTGAAGCTTCCAGCTTCGTAAGCAGTAAGTCGACTCCAAGTATGGACACCTCGTGTAGCTGCGCTAACCTGCGAATAGACCCCGTATTCGATTCGAATACACTGATCCACTAGGAACAAATCAATCATACTTTTCCCTTCCGTTTGCTCCCATATATATATGTGAATTTGTTTGTGGTCAAATATCGTGTTTGCCACAAACAAATTCCTTTCTTTGCTAATTTCCAAAATAAGTTTTCCAGCCTCATTTATTCTCTTGACACCATACTGACCTAGCACTATCTCGTAACCGCTTCGCGCAGTTCCGACCCATCCGTTCAAATCACCACATATTAATATTTTTGAAATGAAAATAATAATAAATAATAATACATTCCCCAATTAACCAAAACAAAGTGGAGAACGGAGTGTCTTAACACAAGGTTAAAGTATTTTTTTTTATTTTCTTTGTTTCTAAACTTCAATTAAAAGTAGTAATTTCTTAAGTCTTTTATGACTTCCTTATCCAAAATGCTAACTGCATTTTCTTTGAAAATAAGACATATTTTAATTTAAAGAATATTCTCTTTATAAGCATTTCAGAATGGAAGTGTTGATCTTAGTTACTTTTTAGAACGCGTTAAATAAAGTTATTACAAAGTTCAGCTTTAAGCTTCCATGTTGAGAAATATGCAATATCAACTTTAAATAAGTTATGTTTTTTTATAAAAACATTGAAGGCATTATTGGGTCGTTGTCTTATTAGATTATATTTATTTTTCTTATATAAAAAATCTACTGGAGATGAATAGATCTTCAAAATGATCGAATCACACTCCGGATGGAGTATATAACCAAATGAAAATTAGAATGACTGACTACAAAACTTTATCTAAAGTACAAAAAGCACAAACTAAATAATCTGTATTTATAAAAAAAAATCCTACGTTACTGAAAACTTTAAGAGAGGATTTCTCAAAATTCCTAAGGGAACGAGAAAATACAAGATTTTCATATTACATTTGAAGTCTACGGAAAGAAAGTTGTAGGCGACAACTAGTGATATTATAAAACTATTTATAAATAAAATCCCTTGAAGGATCCCTGTGGTAACACATGGACAACACTAACAAGTGCTAATTGTGAACTCGACAAGTTGTGAGTTCAATTCCAGCTCGAGGAAATGGAATATTTAATCATTTCATTTCTTGGCTTTGGTAAAAAAGCAAAGAGCGGTGTCAAGTTCCGCCACTCAACACGTAATGACTCCAGAATTCAGCGGAAAATGGAAAACAGAAATGTCTTAACACTAGGTTCCCAGGTTCCCTCTGCCCACCCTGCCATGTTTTGGATATAGCGTAAATTTATAAAAGAGAAAATAAAAAAAAAAAAAAGCTAGTGATGGAAATATTAAAATGAGACACAGCGGGACCCACCGGTTACAGATAGGAAGAAATAAGATAGAAAACGTTAGAAAAAGTAATTAAGTTCAACAATCAACTTCCCTTTGAACGCACAGACAGAGGCAGCGAAAACTATTACTATATAAAAGTACCTAAAGGCGAAACGAGGAAGACTTGGTTATTGAATCTGTCAGATTCACTAGTCCTTATAATATTTTTCTACCTTGGCGCATCGTCACTTTATTCTTGCAAAATATACAAAGAGAATTTACTTATATAAATATTAATAATAAAAGATTTATATATAATATTATTAATAATAAAATAATTAATTTATTACAACTTTTAGTTCCCTTCTCAATATGATAATGAGAACGGAAAATAAATATTAAATATTTTTCATTTAAAATCATCAAATTTTAAACCAAGTAACGTATCGATAAGAATGTCTACATTTTATACAATTTAATATCAAAACCAAAATTTATTTCAAAATTTAATTTTAAATTCACCTTTGTATAGACAAAAGGAAATAGACTTCTGTTAATTCCGAGTAGAAACCTATAAAATTAGGTATTTACAGGCCATTCGAGGTAATAACCTGACTGTTAAACATGTCAAATAGTGACGTGCCTCGTGGATAATTACACTGCCGTTCACAGGACTCTATACGTTGACTAATACAAAATTAGGTTTATTTTTTTTTTCCCGCATAAAACAGTGTACGCAGAGGGAACCTAGTGTTGAGACACTCCGTTCCTGACTTGGAGAATTTGGAGACATTGTGTGTTGAGTGACAAAACTAAACGCCGCGCTTTGCCTCGATACCAGAGCGAAGAAATTAAAGTATTAACAAATAATAATTTATTCCCCCGAGTGTAAATCGGACCCACAACCGTCGCGTTCATAGTAAAAAAAATCAGCTTCGCGCTGTATCCAGCACATAGGTAGGTGAGTAGTAGGTTCCCTATGCCTACCAGGGTAGGCAGAGAGAACCTAATGTTAAGACACTCCGTTCCCCACTTTCTGCCGAATTCTGAAGGCATTGCGTATTAAGTGGCAGATCTCAACGCCGCGCTTAACCTCGACACAAGAGCGAAGAAATGGAAATATAAATTTAAGTAAATATTTCATCTCCTCGAGAGGGGATCGAACCTATAACCAGTCAGTTTTACAGTCACACCTCGTGCCGCTGCGCCACGACTGGCCTCTATAGAAAAGCTGGCGTTTATAGTAAAACTAGATAAAATTGATTTTAAAAGCTTATGTTACGTTACGAAAATTTGTGAGAATGAATTTTTGTCCCCTCTCATGCAAAATCTACTGAACGAATTTAGATAAAAAATATATCGCAATATAACTTATACATCAGAATAATATTAGGCTACAATTTAAGTAAACATTTGGTACAATTTAACCATGATATAACAATAAGTTGAAGTTTTGCGAGGGTAGCTAGTATTCTATAAACACATAAAAGTATAGAAAACAAGTCAAATTACTTTTATTTTTTTTATCAGCTTCACGCTGTATCCCGCACACTGCAGGGTAAGCAGACGGAACTTAATGTTAAGACACTCCGTTCCCCACTTTCTGCCGAACTCTGGCGCATTGCGTGTTGAGTGGCAGAACTCAACGGCGCGCTTGTCCTCGACACCAGAGCGAAGAAATGGAAATATAAATTTAAGTAAATATTTCATCTCCTCGAGTGGGGATCGAACCCACAACCAGTCGGTTTTACAGCCACACTTTGTACCCCTGCGCCACGACTTTCCTCAAATGACTAAATAAGAAAAAAAATGTAATAAAATCTTCTACAGAAGAACTTCAAACTTCTAGTAGTTAGATAATCAGAACTGAACAAGAAATTAGCTTAGTAAAATAACCTCTGCCCTTATTCTGTAAGCTCTTTGAAATTAAGTACTAAAATACTGAGTAGCTTGTAAACTTTGTTACAGTAGATTCTAAGATTATACAAAATTAAGAGCTGCTTATAGCAATTTAGTTTATCGTCTATTATCTAATAAAATTTCTTTCTGACGAACATTTTAATCTTTCTAAGAAAGATTTTTTTCTTCTCTTGCATAGATAATGTTTAAGGCACTTAAGTTTGGAGGGTTTTTCTTCTCGAAGTTCCTAGTTTCCATTCTTATATTTTCGACCAAATTGAACACAATAACAATCATCGTTGAGTTTCGCAAAGCAATATGCAATGTTTCGTGAATTCGGCTGAAAGTGGGGGACGGAAGTGTCTTAATGGGAACGGAACGTCCTAACACTATATTCCCAGGTTCCCTCTACCAACCCTATTATGTGCGACAAAAAGTGAAGTTAAAAAATAAATTTCAAATGTACAAAATAAATTTATTCGTGTAACTATTTTAAATAATTGATTTTTCACTAATAACAATAAGTCACACTAATTCCAATTATTTATTACGTTTTCATTAATTCAATTATTTTATAAAAAAAAACAGCTTCACGCTGTATCCCGCACACAGCAGGATAGGCAGAAGGACCCTAGTGTTAAGACACTCCGTTCTACACTTTCTGCCGAATTCTAGAGGCATTGCGTGTTGAGTGGCAGAACTCAACGCCGCGCTTTGCCTCGACACCAGAGCGAAGAAATGGAAATATAAATTTAAGTAAATATTTTATCTCCTCGAGTGGGGATCGAACCCACAACCAGTCGATTTTACAGTCACACTTTGTGCCCCTGCGTCACGGCTGGCCTCGTGTAACTATTTAAAATAATTAATTATTCCTTAATAGCAATAAGTCACACTAATTCCAATTATTTATTACATTTTCATGAATTCAATTATTTTACGATATTATGACAATCAATTGCAAAAGTAAATCTCTCTATTGAATTCCTTAACAGTAAGTATGTATATAACACCAATATAGGGCCTTAAGGTCTAACTCGCATTGTCCATACAATATAATAGTTTAACTGTAAAACGTATTTGCTATATACAAATTACTTTTAGTAATTTAACACGGTTTCCCTAATAACAGGGAAGGCAGAGAGAACATAGTGTCAAAACACTTCATTCCCCAATTTTCGAGATATTTTATGTTAAATGACGGAACTTAACGCCACGGTTCGACTATCGGAGCAGGGAAATGAAAATAATTTAAATATACAAATAAGGTAGGGATTAAAATCACAACCTCCACTATTACAGCCAGGCGTTGCTCTACTGCACTACGACGGCTTCATTCAAATCTACTTAAAAAAACTTAGTTATTTTTTAAACAATTTTTCATATAAAAGAATTAAAAAAATAGTCACCTTAAGTACCTCTATGACACCTACTTAGATATTTTTAATAATTAGTTACAAAAAAAAACAAAAGTATCCATTTTTGTATTTTTAATTAATTATTTTTAATATAAAGGACAATTTTCAATAAACGTATTGAATTCAAAGCTCACTTTTTTTTCTCAACGCTTATTTGGCGTTGGCTTTCAACGAAACGGCGGAACTTTGGTGTGAATAAAAAAGTACAGTTAACTTATTTGAAGGAAATCGTAAGGAGCAGTTTTAAAGTATTTCGTGATTAAAACGTACTTTGGTACAGCTTTTAAAAAAGTTTCAACTTGAATTATTTAAGTCTTATCTCAAAATGTTTTTTCTATTGAAACTTTTTTTTGTTATGTATTTTTTTCAAATTTGAAAATAAGTAAAGTTCGAATTGGAAAAGGTAGACCAAATAGACTATTTTTCATAGTTATACATCTGTGATATAGCGCTATAATAAAAAAAATATCTATTAAATCTCTATTAGCAACAAAATTGATTTTAACAATCAAAAAATAGGCCAAATTCAATTATCTTATATGTGATAAAATTCTAAAAAGAAGTCAATGACTTAAAAGCTCTAACATCACAAACTAAAAATCATTATTCTCCTATTGAATACCAAATGAATTCCAAACCAACATATACTATACTAGCCACCTGCGCGCGGCTTTGCTCATGTACTACTCAATTATTTATTTTCTCATCTGAAATATATTCGTGGCAAAACATAATCATTTTAAATACGCTATCCATACATTTCTAGCTAAAGTTTCTTTAAATAAAATACTTATTTTATAATTTGCAATATTATCGCAGGCAATTGAAAGTATTTTTATATTTTTTTTATTTATGAAACGATTGAAATGAAACAAACACTAAATGTTAATGGAAGCTTGCCAAAAAATAGAGAAAACTGCAATTAAATCGGTTAAGCCGTTTCTGGGATATAACGTTAAAAAAACAAACAAAAAAAAAACAAGTAACGTAATAGAACCACAAACATCGTTTATAGGTTTAATATATATGGTAGTAGGTTCAGCTATCGTCTAAACTTTAAAGCAATATATATAAGTCACGTCAACTAGCCAGCCAATTTATATGCGTCGGACCGTGTAAAGCGGGACTCGGTGTGTGTACCAAGAGGATTAGTCAAGGACTCGTTCGTGGCTGACGTGACGTTAGCCGTCAATCATCGGGCGATAGCAGATTCATATTGGATTGAAGAGATTATAAATGTGTGCGTAGTGGTGTAGTGTTTAAATGTAAGGCGGTTGTGGGTTCGATTTCTATTTGAGGAAATAAGTTTTTATTTTTCGTTATAAGTGACGTTAAATTCTGTCTAACACTCAATAAATAAACGTTACGTTATTTATAATAAAATTAGACGGTGCATTGGATGCGGAGTGTCTCATCACTAGTTTCCCTCTGCCTACTCTGTTATATGCAGGATACAGGATGAACATATATATGCATATTAATAAAAAAGTGTTGAGAAATATTTTAGTTTAATCAAACTTAAAATCATTGGCAGTGAGAATACCTAAATGTGTTAAATATTGAATATATCATTAGTAGTACACAGGGCGTCGTGGCGCAGGGGTACAAGAGTGTGAATGGTTGTGGGTTCAACAAATCCAATAATTAATTCCCCCACTCGGGGGAATAAATAATTCTTTTTTTAATATTCTAAATTTTTTTGCTCTGGCACCAAGGCAAAAAGCCCGGCGTTGAGTTCCGCCACTCAAAACTCTTGCATGCAGAATATAGCTTTATCTGATAATGTTTTTTGATAGTAGCTGTAACCTTTTTCTGCAAAATATTAGATATACCTGTCGTAAGTGTATCAAATAATTATTTTATATAATTTATCAAATTAAATATTCTGAAATAAGAAATCTTTATGAATGTAGTTGCAGTCTTTATTCACGACAGAATAAGCGGAAGCTCCAGCATATTTTAAAAGAGACGCAGTTTCTTACGGCAATTATAATAAACTATATTTTATGTAATATTCAACTTCAACAGTGATCTAAATAAAAACATTACATTTTTTTTAATTATTACTATAATAATAATGAAAGTGAAACTTTATGTTTCTTCCGTATTTTGGGATTTTAAAATACGGATCATTTGATCTAGCATCACATTATATCTATCAAAAGAGCAAAAAATAATAAGAAGCCGTAAACGTTATGTGTTTGATCCTCAATCATTTCCCTGCTTTTGTAGATGAAGCGCGGCGCTAAATTCCGCAAAGCACAATATAAAATAATACAGCGTGAAGATTAAAAAAATAATAAACATACCAGATAAAAATTCAAAGGGATTCATGATCACAGCGTAATAACAAAGAATAAAAATAATCAGCTTCACGCTATATCCCACACACAGCAGGGTAGGCGTTAACACACTCCGTTCTCCACTTTCCGCCGAATTCTGGAGGCATTGCGTGATGAGTGGCAGAACTCAACGCCGCGTTTTACCCTGACACCAAAGCGAAGAAATGCAAATTATAAATTTAAGTAAATATTTCATCTCCTCGAATGGGGATCGAACCCGCAACCAGTCGGTTTTACAGTCACACTTTGTGCCCCTGCGCCACGACTGGCCTCAAATACACCCCTAAGTGATAGACAATAAGAAATATCTTCATACAATACCAGCTTACCCTAATTAAAAAGTACTAATAATTCGGCATATATCAATCTCTAATGCAAATCCAAATATACACGACACGTACAAACACATCGTATAAATGATTGCAAACTGAGTGTTCCATCTGATACATTTCCCCTATTACTGGTTGCCTGATTAGTAAATACTACACATACCCGTACTGTTTCGATTTAGTCTCCACAGATTTTACTCTACATTTCAAGCTGTTCGGTAGAGCAAAATTTTCTAAATACAGCCATGTATATATTAAGCTAAAGTATTTTTAAATTGAATTATGTTTGCATTTACTTTATTTATGGATAATAAATATTAATAAAATAAGTATAAAAAAAATATTAGGTATATATATATTATTATATTAGGTCAAATGAGACCAACTAAAATTATAAATAAATTAATCCGGCAGAAAGTGGGGAACGGAGTGTCTTAACATTAGGTTCCCTCTGCCTACCATGCTGTGCGCGGGATACAGCGTGAAGCTGGTATATTCTTGGCAAAAGAATAACCAAGTTATATCTCCGAATGCATGCTATTAAAACGTATACAGCACCTATTTCAACATGGCAGTGGGTGTAAATTTTGCCAATATTACACCCACTGCCATGACCTTTACTGTAAGTGTGAATTAAATGTATTCATTCTGCACAGTATGCGAGCTGGTCAAATAAGAGAAGTAAATCTTTTTTTCTGTTTCATATTTATTTCGCATAAAGCGGGCAGCGAGAATGTAGCGTCAAAGACAGACAGATAGCCACGGTGACATTGTCTAATTTATTTTAGTTTCACACTGTCTTCCGTATATAAGAGGGTAGACAGAGGGCACCTGGAACCTAGTGTTAAGGCACTTCGTTACCGTTAAGGCACTCCATTTCCCCACTTTCTGCCGAATTCTCACATTGCGTGTTGAGTGGCGAAATTCAACTCAACGCTTCGCCTTGTTACCAGAGCGAGCAAGAGAAAATATTACATATTTTAATCCTCTGAGTGAGGACCGAACCAATAAAACAAAAATCTGTGCCACGGTGGCCTGAAATAAAATTTATTGAAACATTTTAAAAATACTTTAACAAAATTGAGACCTTATAGTAAATTTAATTAAAACTTAAAAATAAGAAGTTATAAAAGCTATGCAAAGGAATATTAGTTTTCTAAGAGAAAATATTTGCAATTTTAACTTCAACGTATTTCACTTATTAAATAATTTTCTTTATATCAATATTTCTTGATTCTTTTCATTTGTTAAGTAGTTCACTCAGAATCGAAACCTAAAGACCGAAGTTTGAATATGAATAAATATATCACATAAGTAATATTTAGATTTAAGTTATGCATAGTACTTAACTCTCTCTCTCTCTTTCTCTTTCTCTCTCTCTCTCTCTCTCTCTCTCTCTCTCTCTCTTCGCTACTGTCGAATTTTTCTTTAAAAAAAATTATTGAAAAAAAATTTTTATATTGTATTATGACAATAAATCTAAAATTTTATATGAAAATTAATAACAAAACAAAGAGATATCTAACTTTGATTTTAAATATCATAGTAACCAGTTTTAAAAAAGCTTATAGAAAAAACTATTCTGTACCTCCATCTTATTTAAACTCAAAAATTTTTTATAACTTCAGGCTGTATGTATCCTACATATAGCAAAGTAGTCAAAGAAAACAGAGTGTCAAGACACACCTCTCTACATTTTCCGCTGTATTGAGTATTGCAACATACAAAATTAAAATAAGTAAATCCCCCAAGTTTTGATTGAACCCACAACCACTGCACCCACACTCTTCGAACTTGAGATTATTATTAAAAAAGGCACATTCCAACTTAAAGTCGATAAATTAACTTAATACCAGTTAAGTTTATACATTGTATAATAAATAACCTAAGAGCATTCCAGATTGCGGGTCCATCCTCTGATTACATTGTACAAGAGAACTGTCTCACTAATTTATTGCTTCAAGTCCTCCTTCATTTCTTTATGTGGGTAAATGGAACATATTGCTTTTGATTTCTCGTTTTATGTAACGTGATAATATTTTTAAATTCGTGTTTCTTTTTACACTTTAATTTTTAGTTATTTATACTTTTAATTTCCAAGTCCTATATTACCCAAAACTGATCATTTTTTTTCAAATAGGAATGTCTTAACATTAGGTTCTGTCTGCCCTGCTATATACGGGATATAGCTTGAAGCTGATTTATTTTTTTTCTATTTTTTTATTATTCTATATACACATATTATTTTATTTTTTCATTTCTTCGCTCTGATGTCGAGATAAAGCGCAATATTGAGTTCCGCCATTCAACATACAATGTCTCCAGAACTTGGCGGAAAGTGGAGAACGGAGTGTCTCAACACTAGGTTCCCTCTGCCTACCCTGCTGTGTGCGGGATACAGCGTGAACCTAATACATATTACTAGCTGCTAGAATATTGAAATCGATAATTTAATTAAACTTTAAACTGACCTACACTGTGTTGTACGCACTCACACTTCACTTCAGTTTAGTTTTCTGATTAGTTATACGCACTTAAATCTCAAACATCAATTACTGTCGGACAGATGTGGGTTAATAGATAAATTTACTATACACTTAACTAACACTTCAATACGCCTGCAAATATCTGACTATATTAAACAAAGAACGCTAAATTAGATTCAATACATTAAAATACAGTCCTGACTAAGCGCGATAGGTTGTGGATTCTATTTCTACTCAATGAAATAATATTTTTTATATTTTCAATTCTTTGTTTGCATTTTACTTTATATTTTCATTTCTTCGCTTTGATGTCGAGGCAAAGCGCGGCGTTAAGCCCCGTCCCTCAACACGCAATACCCTCGAAATTCGACTTGAAAACAGCACTTAAATCGATTGATTTAAATTGATTGATCAGGAGCTATAGTGCCAAAGACAGATACACAGATAGACATGCAGAAATAGATACAGACAGCTCAAACTTATAACACTTTTCATTTTATGTTTGGGTTTAAAAACAGAATTCACTATCCTATTACTACTTATTAAGAATTAAAATGTATTTCTTAGACATTTTTTTACAATATATGATATAAAAATCGTTATGGAAAATAGAAATATGCAAAAAAATATTAGTTTTTTCGTGAAATGAAACCGTGTAGGTACTTGTACAAAAAAATTAGAGGAAAATAAGTCGAGATTTCCAGTGAAGTACTATTAGAGATCCCAGATTTTTCAGCTATTTTTATGTTTCGTGTATATCGAACTTTTTAATTAAGTATATATTTTTATTGATTTTCAATCAATATTATATTAATTGAGATATAAAATTATTTATAGTATTTTTCTGTATATTTCTGAAACATTGAAAAAGAATCAAGTGTATTCTTTTTCAATATTTTGATTTATTTACAGAATTTCTATGCCGTTGTAGCGAAGTGGCGAAATGTGGAATTGTTTTTTTTTAATTTATATTCATATTTTTCATTTCTTCGCTCTGGTGTAAAGACAAGGCGCAGCGTTGAGTTCCGCTACTTAATACATAATGCCGCCATAATTTGGCGGAAAATAGGAAATGAAGTGTCTTAACATTAGGTATCCTCTGCCTACCCTGCTGTTACTTGTTGCTTATTAAATTTTTATTGAAAAAGAGGTTGCACATATTTTAAATGATTTACAAAAAGCCTACGCCTTAAAATAATATTCTACTACATAGTAACAAAAACTTCGTCTGGATTATATTAGACAGTCTCTGTATATGATATTTGTGATTATTTACAAGTGGTTCTCATCGGCGCGGAGCTGCGGATGTTACAAATTATTTTTCTAATTGTTTACCTTAGAAAATAGAGTAGGCCTCGTCTGGTAAATTTCAATATTTATAATAGTGCTGTTTTTGCATACTGATGATATCCAGAGATTATCATTTCTAAACTAATGTATAATTATATTAATAAATTTTAAGTTTTAATATATTTTTATATTATTATTATTTCATTATTAGTCAAATGGAAATAACTTAAGAGTTTTGTATGATATATGACTACAGTTACATTGAAATGTTTTAAATTAAAAAATCGGTTAAGTGCGAAGTGGACTCACCCACAGAAGGTTCGGTACAAAATCCAGGACTACATCCTAAATTTTTTACCGTATGATATTACAAAGTTTTATTAACTCTAAGTTTATAAAATATAAAATTAAATGACTGTATTGTTACAAAAAAAAATAATTCATTTGACAATATTAACATGTGCCTAGTATCAAAAAATCGTAAGCAGGTCAAGAAATCTACATTGAAAAATAAAAGAAATGTTATGTTAGAAAATCTTTTCAAACACTTTTCTACGTTACATAGTTAAGGTTTCACAAAATATTGCTTACAGGAAACGTCTTGCCTTTCAAAACTATTGCTTACAAGGAAACTCCTGTAAAGCTCAATGCAAGAGGCATCATCTCACGTGGAAACCTTCCACGGAGTTCTCCTAACATTAGTTAGATGTACTAGTATGTACTTAACTAAAATCAAGATCCGAAGTCAGAAATCTAAGCATCTTTATGCACTGCATCAGTGGTAGTCAAACTTTACTCCTTCAATTTAGCACCCAGTAAGTTCGAAATTAATTTTGCCGTTCATAATATAAATTTTATTGACGAAATATACTGACAGATAACTCGATATTGAATATTTTATGGTATTTGAATAATTGGTTCATAGTTTAGATTTTAAATAGCTATATTTCAGTTAAAATGGGAAATTTAAACTACATTATATGTACTTCCGGGATACAATTGTACAAAATACAACGTTAAACGAAACCGCGGCGCGGCGTTGAGCTCCGCCCCTCCACACGGAATGTCTTTAAAAATTGTGGCGGAGATCGGGGAATGGAATTTCCTTACACTAAAAGCAGTTCTTTTAATAAACAACACTTATATCTTATTACAAGAGTGTTTATTATTTGGTTAAGTCAGTGAATAGAAATAGATTAAGTCAACGGATATAAGAAATAGAAATATTACTTTTTTAATTTTCTCTTTTATATTCAGTACTAGCGGCTCGCCCACGGCTTCGCCCGCTTAAAATACATGATTAATGATTTAATAAGCACAATCGATTGACAACTATAATGAGTTCTAATATGATTTTTTTTACGACATTATCGTTAAAGAATTTTTGATTGTTTTAAATAAAAAAATACGACCATTGTTGATATTTGATATTTATAAAATATACATAAAGCTAATTATGTATTACACGTATATATTTTTGTAACTTTATGTTCTTTTTACCTATATAATATACGTCTCATCATAATTCTAAAACTCTGTTAAATGTGCTGATGTCAGTGAATAGTTTAATTTAGGTTGTATTCTTTGTAAAATAACTGTATTAATTGCATATTAACTCCTGTACAGTTTTTAAATTAGTTACATATATTATATGAACGAACCAACCAAAATATCTTTGTATTTACTTGATATTTCTTTCAAGATCGTTCTTTATCTCTGTGTTGAATTAATTACGACTTAAACTTAACTGTTATGATTAATGAAGGTAATCTCCACTAACAATTCAATTTTGTTTACTTTCAAAACTTCGGGCTTCAAAAATATATATTTTTATCAACAATCATATAACCCAGACGTTTCGAACGTCATTCTTTAGCCAGGGTCATACCAGCGCGATTTCTATATAACATTCGCTGGCAAGCTAATGCCTTGAGTTCATTCAAAAGACGATAACTTTTTTTTTAATGAACCGATTTTGATGAACCAAACTTTAGAACCTAAATTGAGTTAAAACAAAGCAATTGGTGAAATTTTCAAGTAAATCGGTTCAGTAGTTTCAGAGAAAAATGCGGACAACAATATGTCGACAGACAGACAGACAGACAGACA
>JAATLQ010036912.1:0-16056 GCA_013421005.1 Heliconius erato x Heliconius himera | reverse complement strand
GTATGTACGCATACCGTCTTAACTACATACTACATACAAGACTCTTACATACTAGACTATTAATCTTCAAAATTTCAGCTTTCATAAAATGACATAGGTCTGGGGGTCCACCTACTTAATATCCTACTCACCTGCAAAAACGGAATTCCGTCCAATTTTGCAAATTAAATATGGATCTATAACTATATTATAGATCCATATTTCATTTGCAACAATAATTTTTTTTTTCAGCTTCACGGTGTATACCGCACACAGCAGGGTAGGCAGAGGGAACCTAGTGTTAAGACACCCCGTTCCCCATTTTCCGCCGAATTTTGGAAGCATTGCGTGTTGAGTGGCGAAACTCAACGCTGCTCTTTGCCTCGAAATATAGCTGTCGTTTTAAATATTATAAAAATAATTTCCTCCTTTATAGCAACTATGACGTTGTTTGTTGTTGTTGTTTGACCAACGCAGCACAAAGAAACTGTATTAATATCTAGTCTTTCACAAAATTTTTAACTTATATTTAAAAAAAATAAATATTATCATTAAAATCAAAGCTGTTAATTGTATGAAGTCATTCACATTCCATATAAATATTTCTGTAAACGCACAAAACCACGTCCAGTGATGCTAATTGCTTCTATCAACATGAAAACGATTAGTTGCCATGAAAATTGACTAACTTTTGAATATTTTTATGGAAAATTTTAAGGAAAATATTTTGCTTAGGCCAGTCGTGGCGCAGCGGCACGAGGTGTGACTGTAAATCCGACTGGTTGTGGGTTCGATCCCCACTCGAGAAGATGAAATATTTACTTAAATGTATATTTCCATTTCTTCGCTTTGGTCTCGAGGTTAAGCGCGGCGTTGAGTTCTGCCACTCAACACGCAATGCCTCCAGAATTCGGCAGAAAGTGGAGAACGGAGTGTCTTAACACTAGGTTCCCTCTGCCTACCCTGCTGTGGGCGGGATACAGCGTGAAGCTGATTAATTTTCGAATTGATGGTGTCAATTTATATTATACTCCAATTCCAATATTTCATTTTCAATTTGCGAAGGCTACCCGCGACTTAGACGACACGAACAATGTCAATACAAATATTTTTTATTCATCAAAACGCTTAGTTTGGATAACAATGTAGTTAACATTAAATTCAAATCAAACTTTCCCTTATTTTTAAAACAATATTTATAAAGTAATTAATATTAAAAAGTTGTTTTTTTTAATTTCACGCTTTATCCCGCACATAGCAACCTGAGAACTTAGTGTTATGACACCACTACCGCCACCTAGACACCATCATTCCTTTCCTCAGTTTTCGCCGAATTATGTTAGTTACGTATTGAGTGGCGGAACTCAACGCCGCGTTTACCTCGTCACCAAAGCAAAGAAATGAAAATATTAAAAAATTAAGTCCCTCGAATGAGAATCGAAGCCTGAACCAGTCGCGTTAACCGTAATTACTAAACGCTCATCGATTTAAGAGTATTGCATCGAGAAAAACGGACGTGTTCCTTACCTATCCCGGGGTATTAGTGCTTGATGCATTTATGTTTCTTGTTTGTAAAGTAATTTGTGAAGTAAACAAATTAACTAATATTGGACTTGTTCTCGTAGTTTTATCGTGGAAAAGCATCTGAACTTTTACGATACGGGGCTTTGGAAAGGTTTAGTTTTAAAGCTTCTATGTAGGAACATCGTATTATGATGTAATTTAATAAATTTATTGTTTTCCTTTTCCAGCTTCATACCCTTATTTTGTATATGGTAGGGTCTGAATTCAGGATTGTGTTGAGTGGTGGAACTCAACGGCGTTATTTTTTTACAAGCGCTGACAAAATAAAAATAATGCTATTTCCTCTAGTGGGATTGAACCCACAACCGTCGATAAAATTTTGGTATTTTATTTTGGTTTTTAATTAGCTTCGAACTATATTCCGCAAATAGCAGAGCAGAGCAGTGCTGTTAAGACATTCTGTTCCCCATTTTCCCCTTTATTTTTGAAGGAATGCTTGTCATTGGCGTAACTCAACGCCGCGTTTTATCTTTCTAAGAAAGAGAGTTAACGAAAATGATTCATTCGACCCGATTGAATGATCCTATAATCGATGTGACCCAAAACCGCCGCATTTATCGTCAGACGCTGTACCGCTGCACAATAACCGGACAAGCGTGAGTCGAGCTCCGAGGGTACCGTAAAAAAATTAGAAGTCTCGAGCTTTTTCTGAAATTCAAGCTTAGCTTAGCCAGAGACCTCGCTTTTAATGTTATATTTTTTTTGGATTAAACCACAAATATAAAACTATAGGTTTTCAGTTTTTTTCCTGAACTCGTAATAATGAATACTACGTGCTACGCTAGCTGAAAATTTAATAATTGTAAGTCATCCGGAAGCACTCTATTAATTTTAATTCCGTTATAGTATCCAAATACGCATTTTTTGCGATAAATGGCAATTTTTTTTCAAGAAAACAAGGGACCGTAGATCTGACTATATGGTTTAAATTTCAACTCAATATCTCCAAGTGTTCCTGAGATAAAAGCTCTTGACAGGCAAACAGACGAACGGACGGAGAGAAAGTGATTTTATAAGGGTTTTTTTCCTTGAAAGTTACGGAACCCTAAAAAGATATAACGACAAAATTCATACAATTTCAATAAGCACTAAATGTAAATTGAACCCACTACCTCTCTTTAAACAGCCGCAGATAGCGACTAACTCTATATCATCACCAACAGTAGCAAGAACCCAGTGAGGCATCATCATCATCAAGAAATTCTGAGAATGTGCGCGTACATTGCTAAATCGAGTTTATCTTTTGTCTTTGGTGCTTGTAATATACACACACGACCTAAAATGTACATGTTTATAGAACGATAACCCTTTATGATATCAGCTCGTCCAGGACACGTCCCGTCGGTATGTAAATCAGTCTTTATTCTTTACTTTTTTATTCAAATAAAATATTTTTTTTAGTATCACGTTGGGTAAGAATAAAAAATCTAGTCTCTAATTCGTAAAAAAAAAAATAATTATTATCTCGAATAAGAATTGAACCTACACCATCACGAAATGTTGTCCCAATACGCCACAATGGCCTCAGCATTAATTAATATCGATATATCGTAAAAAAATCATCTATTCATAAAAAAACACGTTAGATAACTTCTTTCGAATAAAAAAAAATAATTGCTTAGTATTTAATTGTCGGTTATAGAATATTATTTGGACAACTCTACATTTTAAATCTACAAACAAAATGTACAGTACTAAAACTATTACTTAAGTATAATAAATAAATCAGCTTCACGCTTTATCCCGCACACTTCAGGGTAGGCAGAGGGAACTTAGTGTTAAGACTCACTTTGTGCCCCTGCGCCACGACTGGCCTCGCTAACTTAAGTATACTAATAAATAATAATGATATATAGTAATAAATAATAATTGCCGCTTTCACACAGTTTCTATGGGTTCTCTATGGGTTCTAAGCCCATCTCAATAATCATTTCTTCTTAGAAGTAGTTAAGTATTTTAACTGTAGCTTAGTAGAGCGACTAATAAAAATAAATATACTTTACTAGGAATTTTGTAATTACTGTTTAGCTAAAACGTTTCTTTTTCAGCTGCACGCTGTATCTTCCATGGAGCCGGGTGGGCAGAGGGAGCATAGTGTTAAGACACTCCGCTCACCTCTTTCCGCCGAATTCTGGAGGCATTGCGTGTTGAGTGGCGGAACTTAACGTCGTGTTTTTGCCTCGACACCAGAGCGAAGATATGAAAATATTAAATAATAAATTTCCTCGATTGGGAATCGAACCCACAGCCTGTCGCGTTTACAGTCACACGCTTGTGCCCCTGCGCCACGACTGGTCTTGCATAAAGCTGTATCACTCTATTTATCTAGATGTCCTAGATCCATATGTAAATAAATAATTTTAATATTATAAAACTGAAAAGTTTGCCTAGTAGTTGAATTCCCGGCACTCAACAAGAAAGTGTCTTAGTGTGTGTCTTAACAATAGGTTCCCAGGTTCCCTCTACAACGTGAAGCTAAAAAAAAAGAAAAAATAAATCCTAGTTGAACGTGCTAATACACAACTCTTAGTATGACCACGAGGGTAAAGTCGCAGGCAGGAGCCAGTCAATAATATATCACTTTACTAACGCACTTATTCATACATTCTGTTCCACAAATTATATTGGATTCAGCAGATATTTGATGCCGACTCGTGGAATGCACGAAATTGCCTATCAAAATAGTTTTTTTTATTACATTTAAATGCATTTTTTTGGTTTTAGTTCTATAAAGTAGTATGGAACTATTAATATCTGTCCACGTATTTTGTTATTTCAAAGTATAAAGATTTTTATATAATGCTAAAACCGATATAATTATTTTGACAGTATTTGGATTTGTTTGTCTGTTTGGTTGAGCTGATAACAGTTAAGCCAATTTTAATGAAAATTGTAAAATATCTTCCCATTAGCTTACTTTTAAATCAAAAATGAATATTTCGTCCTGTCAGGCAATGTCACCGAAAGTGGAGAAGGGAATATCTTGACACTAGGTATTCTCTGCCTACCCTGCTATACTATACGGAATACAAGGTGAACCCGAAGAAGAAAGAATATGTAAAAAAAGATCGTCTACATTTTCAAAGATATTTAGGTAGACAAAGTGACTTCCTTTGTGAAACATGAATTTTATATAGAAGAATCGTATTTACAGCGTGCAACTGGTCTAAAATAGATTTAATTTCATCAAATCTGTCTGACACTAGAGATTCGACTTCGCGGCTCTGTCTAAGCTGTCTGAATATCATATGGAAGGTTTTATATAAGTCAATTTTAACATATTATAAATTTAATAAAAGTGTCAAAAAAATCTCATGTCATTTGTGTGAATTTGAATTTGTTTGGCACTTTTAATAAATGATGTATTTTACATTTCTCTCTCAAAACCTATTTAATGACAATTTGATAGATTTTTTTTGCAGTTAACACTTTAATATTTCCACACATAGGAAAGAAAAATACTTATTTAGGAAACGTATAAAAAAATTTAACGAGCGAACGAGATTTGAAACTGCGCCTCTTTCCAAGAGGCGCGGATTCAAATCTCGCTACGTTAAAATTTTTATATATTTCCTAAATAAGTGTTCGAGCGGGTGAGATTTGAACCTGCGCCTCTTTCCAAGAGGCGCGGGTTCAAATCGCGCCACGTTAAATTTTTTATATGTTTCCTTAATAAGTAAAAAAATAAATTTAATGAGAAATGGACATATAATATATTCTTTTATATATTTGTTGTATTTCTTTATGTTTATCAAGTTATTATATGTTTGCATATAACGTCAGTCCCTTGCCAACTGTACCACGAATAAAATAATTTAAACCTACAAAATCTAATAACAATTCTGTTAGATTCATAATTCACATCATTGATTAATACGAATTTATAAAAAGAAAACTTTTGGCGGGCTCGAAACAGCTTCAACCAACAAAAACGTACCGGACAGAATTATTTAGAGAATTTAAAGAGAATCGCCTTCGCAGAATTTTGACTATTCTGTTTTTTTCCATTTTAAATATTAATTTTGTAGAGATTTTATTTGAAGCAAATTAAGATGTTAGATGGTTTCTATTGAAATTTAATCTTTTAATTAATAGACTCAATCCGACTTAATGCAATTTTTAAATAAAAATTTCATAATTAAATTACTAAATTAATTGAGAAAGAAATTTAATATTTTATTTGATCTTTCAAAGTGTGACTGTAAAACCGACTGGTTGTGGGTTCAATCCCCGCTCGAGGAGATGAAATATTTACTTAAATTTATATTTCCATTTCTTCGCTCTGATGTCGAGGCAAAGCACGACGTTGAGTTCTGCTACTTAACACGCAATGCCTCCAGAATTCGGCAGAAAGTGGAGAACGGAGTGTCTTACACTAGGTTTCCTCTGCCTACCCTGCTGTGTGCGGGATACAGCGTGAAGCTGTTAAAAAAATATTATAAAAAGCAATTTATTTTTGGTACGATATTATACTTTTTATGATAAGTCCATAGCAATAGCTAAAAAAAACTTTCCATTGTTATAACGTTACATCCAGGAAAACAATAATCCTTTCCGCTATTTGCAAAGCGTGTACGTACTATATAAAAGTAAACTATTGTCAAGCGTCGAAATCGAGAGATTCAATTTTTTTTTTTAAATATTGATTTTGGTTCCAACGCAATGGTCGGGCACGAAAACTATATCAGGCTGTACAATGACTATTTTAAACATCAATAAAGTGCAATATTTTTGAAAAAAAAAAACATTTATTTTTAAATAACATATAAAAATTTGAACGTAGCAGGATTTGAACCCGCGCCTCTTGGATACCATCACAGGGCAGCGCTTGTCATCTCTGTAGGGAGATTTGTGGTAAAATGATTTTTTTTTTATTTTAATTCTTACTTACACTACAGACTTATGGTCCGTACCTTCTGTTATTTTTACATTTATTTTAATACTTTTTTCTGTAGATATTACCTAGAACTAGAATGATTAAAATATAAAATAGTGTAAAATGATTGAAAACAGTGTCTTTTTTCATTTAATAATCCAAATGACAAGGTACATTTTATTATCGGTAGAACAGATAGAGTTTGTATAAATATTTTTCTTCACTCTTTCTCTTTGCTTTTTGTTTTACAGATTGATATGTCTTTTAGTCTATATATTTGTGTGCATATTGGTTTAGTCGCCAATTTGTTTTTTTTTTATATCTACAGTCTTCTTAGTCTCTATGAGTGGTGTCAATTGAAATAAATATATTTATTATAAATAATAAAAACTAGTATTTTTAGATTAATCGTAAAAAATGCGATCCGCGATTGAAATAAATTAAAAATAAATATAAGAACTGTTCTAATTTTTTTGGAGATAACACAAAAAAAATTAAAATGATCTACTAGATCATTATTAAAAATCTGTGAGTCTTTACTTTTAAAGTTTACATTAGATTTATGGTAACATCACTAACATAGGGTGAGGGGCGTTGTAAGGGCGTTACCCAATTTCATTTAAATTCTTCCTATTTCATGTTTATATTTATTTGTCTAAAAATTTAACCTATTCTATAAATTAGTAGTAATGAAACTGATTGACTTTAATTTTATACTCGATTTATTTATGTAGATTAGTATTGCTTACAAAAGACGATCCCTAAAAGGTTGTCAAATTCGATTTCTCGAATTTAAATCTTTGAGTTTCATGTAAATAATATAAAGATAGTGAATATAATATATAATAGAAGATTTTCTGAATAAAAAAAAATATATTTAAATTAATTGGCTTTACCCGCCCTAATTAAGTTTGGCTTCTTTAATTTTTTAATGAAAGTAATTTTTCATGCACTAAGTCCGTTATTTACTTTTACTATACCGAGCTATTACATATTACTATACCATTTACTATACCGAGCTATTACATATTACTATTTACTTTTACTATACCGAGCTATTCTTAGAAATAGCTCAGTTTTTCTTTAAAGACGATGCAATTATTCGCCTAACATACGAAAAAAAATATATATTTTTTAAAAATATACATAATATTATATATCTTTTCCCAAATCAAAAATTCACTATTTTAAAGTTTTATAGTTTTAAGAACGTACTAAGTAATAGTAAATAATAGTAATACGTAGTACATTTATATATCTACTTAATCGTTTTATTGAAGCAACGCTAACAAAGGTTCATCCCTACGGCGTTGTCAAATTTAGTCTGAATCCTTTTTGAGTCTGATATAATTTATAAATATTTTGAATATATTTTATGATAAGTAGCTATAATATGTAATATAGCTTATTTTAAATAAAAGTAGAGACCCTCCCTTCAGAAGCCAATGCATTTTTAGTGTACCCGTCGGTGAGTAATTTTTTACGTCCTTATAAGTAATATTGAAATGTCTATCGGTGACTCCGAAGTTTTAATGTATATTACGTTATTTTTATTTCAAATCAATTATTTTTCTTATTATCTGTCTTCCGTATTTTTTTTTTAATTTAAACTATTATTAAGAAAACCTGAATCGATTTTATGGGTTTTTTCCTGAATCTTTCTCTCCTCTCTCTCTCTCCTGAATCTGAAGTTTTTCTTTCAACAGGTTTTTTTTTCCAGACTAAAAAATAAGTTAGGAGGTGCTCCTTAAACTACGGAAATAAAAACAATTTTAAAAAAAACTTAAACTTTATTTAATTAGGCTTACGTATTTTTTCCAATAAAATAATATTTTTAAAATTATATATTAAATTAATATGGAGTAAAAATCAGTAATAATCAGTTTCATCGCGGCCTGTTATTATTATACAATTTGCCGTGTTTAAATATTTCAAATGTTCGAGACAAATTTAAAATTACAAGTTACTTTTATGAGATATCATCAAATTTATTAAATTTCATATTTATTACGTAGAAAACGAAATTAGATCTTACTATAAAGTCAAAATAATAAATATATATCTTTTTTTATTTTTTCATTGATATATGAATATAATCATTTCGAACAAAATATATAAAGTTATAAACATATAATATTTTAAGTGAACTCTCTCTCTCTCTCTCTCTCTCTCTCTCCCTCTCTCTCTCTGTTTTTTAGTTCTTTATGATTTTTAAAGTTAGTGTTACAATAAATATTTGTATAAAATATAATTGGAGTAAGCAGCGAGATTTAAGTTACTTAAAAATTTTACTCCTCCAGCTGCGTCTCGTGAAACTTTATAAAGCTTTTTAAA
Source organism: Heliconius erato x Heliconius himera (assembly GCA_013421005.1). NCBI lineage: Eukaryota > Metazoa > Arthropoda > Insecta > Lepidoptera > Nymphalidae > Heliconius > Heliconius erato x Heliconius himera. Next base: position 7,283 of record JAATLQ010036912.1, on the reverse strand, counting down.
ATAATTATTTTGTTGTGTGTAACTAATGTCTCAAATAAAATCCCTCTTACATTTTACTTTACTTTGAACAATGCAACAAAGAAGAATCGTTATTTTTTTGTCAAAATGCGGTAAGATGATAAGAACAGAAAATTTTCGTGTTCTATGATAATTACAAAAATATTTTAGTACTTTTCTCGATAAAATTCAAATATAAAAAAATCTTATGCTACTCAATTATAAAATTAATTAAAAAAAACACACAAGAAATACTGAAATAAATATTATGAACCCAACATCTGGAACTAACAAAGTTAAAAAAAAAAACGATCAAACGAAACATAAAAATGAATTTGAACACGATATCCTTACAAATATTTAAATCCGCCGGGCAGCAAAGCTCAGAATGACTTTCGCACGCATTTTGTAATGTATTATTAATAGAACTTTTAAACAAACTTTTATACTTACAACGTGTGCGCGTCGTCCGGCGTTTTGGGTATAGCCTGCAGTTCTTGATGGAGACATCTGACCGAGTTGTGGATGCACTGGCATTTAGTGGGGCATTTCTCCGCGGAGGCCACCAGTAAATTGAGGATCAGGAAGTTCAGGAAGTTGAAGTTCGGTAGGAGCATATTGGACCGTGCCGCAGTCCAACGCCTGCGAGGGCCGCGATGCGAATGAGACTTGCTCTGGTCGCGGGCTCGCGGCTCGGCGCTATGACGCCATACATCCCATAGCTGGTGCTATATATACTGGTGTATGTATGATATAGATATATAGCGGCTTCGATTTGATATGTATAGTTGAGCTCTTCTTAAAATTTTGTTTTGGATTTTATGTTTTTTTTTTTCTTTTTTTTTGTTGATGTTTTTTTTTTTGTTTGAGCGATTTTGTGTTTTAACGTATAATTGGATATTCATTAGGATTTATACTCGATATTTCGAATCGATTTTATAAATTAGTTTTGAATAGTTTTTTATTACATTTTATTTTTTTTTTACTGTTATTCAACTTAGGTTAAAATTATATAATATTTTTATTTTCATAATATGAATGATGGATATTTATTAAACGCACAATAATTAATTAACCGACACATTCGCTTTGGGACTCCTCAAAGAGTCAACAAACCACTTTGCTAGGACAAACTCCACTGCTCATCCAGTCACACTACGGTCGACTCACTTTATTGTTCTATATATAAGTTTCTATATTCCACTCTCATCTTAACCTTTTGTTTTTTCATTTACTCATTATGAAGATTCCGCTGCGTGACACGCAATTTTTCGAAATTGGATGGCAAGTGAAAAATGGACTGTCTTAACACTATTTATTATTTTTCAGGAGAAAAATACTTTAAAGGTGTTCGAAACATTAGTAATATCTACTTAAACTTCTCTCCCTCTCTCTCTCCCACTCTCTTTCTCTCTCTCTCTCTCTCTCTCTCATGTCTACTGTTGACTCGCTTAAAATGGTATAGTATGAAACATATAGTCAACAAGAGGATGTCGTGATACAATAATCTTTTTAGTTTGTAAGTGTATGTATTGCTACGGAAAGTGGAAAATGATTTTTTTTTTCACTTAATACTCTCTGTAAAATTTTAAAAAATATATGAATTTAATACTGACTTATCGTTATTACATCTTTTTTCCATACTTACATATTTCAATAGTAATTTTAAAACTTTCATAAAATATACTCACGCCCTAAATTTATGCCGAAATTAATCTTAAAGCAAGCATTTTATCAAGTTCATCAGTCGTGTTGGTGTCGATTAGTAAAACTATATATTATGTTTGTTTATTTTTACATATATCTATTATAATATGAAGCCATCGTGGCACAAGGGCACAAGGGTGTGACTGTAACGCGATGGTCATGGGTTTGAACCTGCTCTGGGAGAGTGAATTGTAATTTAATAATATTTTCATTTCTCTGCTCAGGTATCAAAGCAAAGGCATTGGGTTCCGTCACTCAACACGCAATGTCTTGAATGAAATTTGGCGGAAAATGGCAAACGGAGTGTCTTAACACTAGGTTCACATAGCCTACCCTTGCTATATGCGGAATACACCGTCGTGAGTTGTTTTACTTAGAAATCTTTTTAATTTTTCGTTCTCATTATCTATAGCAAGCGAAGCGGACGGAGGTTGACAATCAACAATATATATATATATATATATATATATATATATATATATATATATATATATATATATATATATATATATATATATATATATATATATATATATATATATTCAAATAGACTATTACAAGCACTTTTGAGTCGTCGAAGGAACAAAAAAAGCTACCACCGATTCCGAAGGCAGTTCTGCTGAGAAGAGCCGGCAAGAAACTCAACAGTTGCTCTTTTCAAAGTCAATGGTATAGTTTAATTATTACATTAACTGGCAGCTATCCTGCATCACATTCAATAGACATTAGTTCCATACATGTTTATCCTCTAAATATTCTTAAACAGCGTAATAAGCTTTACTTGTTAGTATTTTTTTACAGATACTTCAAATTGTGGTAGTGGAAAACTTAGAATAGACTGCGGAATTTTCTTATATACACGTATATTCAGACTCATAAAAGATTTATTAACATTTTAAAGGCGAAAACTTGGCGTAACAAGCTTATCTTTATTTCTCGTCCCAATCGTATGTCTATCACTATTTTTACTGTGACACTGTATATGTTGTCGGACAAACAAAATATTATAATATACAAATTGTGAAGCAACTGTGATAATACCAGCATCTTTAAAACCATCTCCCAGAGATGGACTCTTAGATATAGCTCTGAACTCTTCGATGAACTCTTATATATACCTCACGGCTGTTTTTTGGAGAATGAATATTAAATTTATATCTGGAGCACTGCCCCATAGCACCATTCCATAAGATAAAATACTATGAAAATAACTATAGTAGACAAATCAGGCAGTTTCGGCGTCTGTCATTTGTCTTATTTTTTTTAATTGCGAACGCGGCAGAGCTGAGTTTATCCGCAAGTGCTTCCTGATGATTGTTCCACTGGAGTTTGGAATCTATACTTGTATCTAATAAAATAGCTGATTCCGACACATTGAGAGTTTCTCCTTCAATTACTAGATTGAGATTACGTTTTTTAACATTTGGTGAAGCAAACTCAATACATTTAGTTTTTTTAACATTTAACATTAGATTATTCATAACAAACCAACGAAGATTATTCGATAAGGCACTATTTACTTCATCATAGTTTATTTTGTTCCTGTGAATATTAAATAATGCAAAGAGTACAATATCACATAGGTTATTTGTATAAAAAGGCAGATTGTTAGTATAAAAAAGAAATAAAAACAAGGTAGGGGAGAATAGATCCTTGTGGATCGCTCATTCTTAGAGGAGATCCACATGATTTTACATTATTTATACTAACATTCTGGATCCTTTGGTTTAGATATAAGGCAATAAGATCAAAGGCTGTATGCTATATAACATAATGAATGATATAGCTTTAATAACAGAGTTTTATGGTCTACACAATCAAAGGCTTTGGATAAATCAGAAAACACTCTAATAGCATTTTGCGACTCCCATGCGTCATAAATGTGCTTTAGGAGTGCAGCAGCCGCATTTGTAGTAGACTTGCCTTTGGTGAAACCATATTGCTAAAAGATGAGATCGGTCTATAGTTTCCAGGATTAGATCTATCTCCACTTTTATAAAGCGGCACTATTTTGCTATATTTCATTAAATCAGGACACGTACTGGATTGTACACAGATTTTAAAAATTAGAGCTAGATAAGGAGCAATATTAGATATAATTATATTAAGAACTTTAACAGACATTCTCTATAAATCACCAGTTTTCTTCAAATTAAAGCTTTTGAAGTTTTGACAATTTCATCTGGTGACTTTTAAATACAAAATGTTTTCTACAACTATTTACATGGTTTTTTAGTATTAATACTGCTTCCAAAGGAGATGATGGCAATGAACGTGTTACTGCAATAGGTATTTTGAAAAAAAAAAGTATTTGTCACTTCCGAATATGAATTAAAAATTACATTGTTAACTTTTATTTTAAATAGGTTCACTGACAGCTCTAGAATTTCCAGACACAGTTGTAATAGTATCCCATGTAGCTTTAATTAAATAGAAGTAACAATAAAATAGAATCTGAAGGCATTGCGTGTTGAGTGGTGGATCTCAACAACGCGCTTTGCCTTGTTACCGAGAGCGAGGAAATAAAAATAATTGACATTTCATTTCCTCGAGTGGTAATCGAACCCACAACCTGGCACGTTTACCGACGCTTGTTCGTGCCCCTGCACCATTACTGGCCTCTACAAATATTAACCAGACTACCAAAATACTTAAGTATTACCTAACCAAGAAACTTAAAAATCTAACTAATCTACTAACCAAATAATAAATACTAATTATTGAGAGTGGAAAGTGTAGTATGAATATAGGTAGGCTAATTTTAAAACCGTATAAACCTTCACTCGAAATACTAGTAAATTCTGTACTTTTATCTAAAGGCACAGGTAAATCAGAACGTTAACTAAAATAGACATCTAAATTCAACTTAAAAAGGCTTTTAAATTTACAGAATATATTTTCTAATATAGGGACGTTGAAATAAAAGATCGTTTAATTTGTATTTTGCTACTTTATGTTGAAATTTATTCCCAAAGTAATGTTCGATTGATGTGTTAAGTATGATAAATGATTACTGTAAGTAAATAAAAAGAAATTAATCATTTTAATTTATATTTATATGACTTTTTTATTTATATGCCTTTTTTGTTTTGAGTCAATAAAACACTGGCAAAAATGCAGGAAGTTTTTTTATTGTGGCCAGTTATGTTTTTCTACGGCCTATAATATTTTTTTTCTCCTTTTTGCATTTTTTTTGGGATTCCTTAACCAAAGGGCAAAACGAGACCCTATTATTTAAACGCTGTCCGTGCATCTCTTCATCTGTCACCAGACTGTATCTCATGAATAGCGATAGTTACGCAGTTAACATTTCCACAGATGATGTATTTCTGTGGCATCTCTAATAACATTAACCGTTTTTATAAATAAAAGTACTTGGACAGTTTTATATTAATATTTATAATATGCCACGTTGAATGGCGGAACTGAGTGCCGCGCATTGACAAAATAGATAAATAAGGAGTTATCGAACCCACAACCAAAGCGTTTCAAGCAATGTCAAGTATCAGATCAGATATTTCCACTTATTCATAAAAGCATAAAATATAAATAAAATTCAGGAAAAAAATATTATTTAGAACGAATTTAGAAAATTCCCTTGGCATAATAAATTTGGACACTTTTTCATGAAAACAGTAAGTTAATTTAATAGCGACGCCATTATAATTAGAATTATATTAGTTAAAAAAAATCAAATTAAATCAGCTTCAAGCTGGAGGGAACATAGTGTTAAGGCACTCCGTTCCCCACTTTCCGCCGAATTCCGGAAACATTGCGTGCTGAGTGGTGGAATTCAACGCCGTGCTCTGCCTTGACACCAGAGCGAAGTAATGGAAATATAAATTTAAATAAATATTTCTTTTCCTCGAGTGGGAATGGAACCCACAACCAGTCGCGTTTACAGTCACACCTTGTGCGTCTGCGCCACAAATTGCGTACTAATATTCGTTTTGCGTGACACTACTGCATTTCAAATTATATCATTTATTCACTCAGTACTAAGTATTAGGTAACATATTTTACAAAACTGTTTCGTTGCTGATCTGGATATTAAGAGGTAAGTTTTAAAAGAAATTATCCTTTTTACTGTAGTGTTAAGACACTCCGTTCTCCCCGAATACCAGTTCGGTGAATCGATGGAATTCAAAGTAGTTTCTTTTGTTATTAAATGTGAGTTATTCGGGAAGATAAAAGTAAATATTTTCAATTCTGTAAAATCAAAATTTGATTATTGATTGTAAAAGCGTAACTTATAAAATGTCTATTAACCGGCAACTTATTAATGACATTATTTATTTTATACAGATCCTTAGCCTCAAGTTTAGTGTTGTTGACGCATTATAAATATATTTTACATGACTAACTTTGTCTAATACTTTTGACCAATTCGACCCTTGTAGTTTATAATAAAAATGTCTTCATAGGACTTAGAAAAAAGAGAAAAAGATGACTGAGGGAAGAGAGAGGGGATAAGGAATCGAACCCACAACCTGTCACGTTTTTAGTCACACGTTGTGACCCTGTGCTGCGACCGCCATTTTTTTAAATATCACACGAAGAAAAGTGAAGTAAAGTGTAATGTACAGTTTTATTGAACACTTTAACGTGCTTTTTGATACTAAAAACGAAGCGAAAACTGAAATAGGATTTAATATAAATAAAAAATCGATCTCGCAGCGAGTAGACGCAAGTATTCCGTTCGAATTGCCTAAGCGGCTTATTTATCGATTTGAATCTCTAGTCCGCCAGTACTTATGTTATAAATTGTAGTAATATTATCAACAAGTAGCTGCAGGCGTAATAAAGTTAGCATATATCCTTAAAATTTGTTGCAATAAATAATATAAAATATTAGTATTGGTATAGTAATACGAAAGCATTTAGTTTGAAAATTTTTAGATAGATTTTTGGAATGTAGTATAGCTTCCATTTTGTTTAATTTATAGATATCGCGTTTAGAGGCGGAACCTAACGCCGTTATTTATTTACTCCACCTTTGATGTACATTCAAAATATAAGTATAAACATTTCTCCCTGAAAATTGACAAATTAAGTCAATAGTGGTTACTATTGCCATAATTTGCGGTATATTTGTATATTCAAAATATCTAAAAATAATATGTTTACGCAAACGCTGCGTTGAGTTCAGCCACTTAACACGAAAATTCGGCGGAAAATAGGAAAAGGAATGTCTTAACATTAGATTTCCTTTGCCTACCGAGCTACATGTGGGATACAGCGTAAGGTTGAGTTCCACCACTCAACACACAGTGCCTCGATAATTTGGCGGTAAGTGAGAAACGGAAGTGTCTTAATGGGAACTGGTGTGTCTAAATGGTGTCTTAACTCTAGGTTCCCAGGTTCCCTCTGCCTGAACTGATATGTGTCATATGTGGTGAAACTTTAAAAAATATTACACAGGCATGAAGTTGTAACCATCCCAAGTATCTGGCAATGTACAACGTCATCTATACTTATAATAAATCTGTAGAAAAGTCGTTTCTGTACATTAAAAATATTTAAAAAAAAATTAGCCAGGGTGTTAAAGGATAATTAACAGAATCCATTTCCAACATTTT
>JAATLQ010036911.1:0-44883 GCA_013421005.1 Heliconius erato x Heliconius himera | reverse complement strand
GCTGCGCCACGACCGGCCTCTCTTTTAATAATATTAAAGTTATTTAACACTAGTACTAGTACAATCGCAATATTAAACTAGGTATATTATTTTTTTAAGTTAACATGGTACTGATATTTGATCTCCATCGTTTCTAATGTTAAATTTATTAATAAAAGGACTTAAAAGCCTTTTAATTTCATTGAATTCGATGATAGTTCAAAACTGCCCCATATATGTTCAAAGCTACCCCGCAAGGGCATTTGAACATTTGACTACTGCTACTAAAGTTGATATTGCACCTTTACCTTATATATTTTTCTACATATGATGCTACGATTGTGTGGCACAATAGTTGGACTAAGCATTGTGAAATAGTAAAGAAGTTAAAAACTGTAGAATTTTTAGATATGACACAAAGTTTAAAAATCGTTCGAATGTGCCCCCCTCTCCCCTATATATAAAAAAAAATCATACCATCCTCTTCTTCATTTGCTAATACACAAGTAACAGTGGTATCATCGCCCTCTCCCCCTACCAGCCTATAAGTTTCCTGGCCGTCCTCACATCTGGGAAAACATTTTTTTTTTATTTTAGCTTCATACTCTATACATGCATATAATATTATTACCACTCAAATTTCAAATTTTGATCCATTATGTGTTGAGTGGCAAAACTCAAAGCTGCACTTTGTCTTGTTCCCAGATTGAGAAAATGAATATTAATTCTTTCCCAAGTTTGAATCCAACCCACACGCTATTGCCATCGTCACGTTATACAGTCAGGCAAAGGTTGGAAGAATTGATGCAGTCAGATTTCGCTTTTTTATGTTTTCCACAAAAAAATAAAAATTAAACATATTAAAAAAATATATTTATCAATCATAATTTTGTTTAGAAATATTTACAAAAAGTGTAAATAAAAATAAAATTATACTCACTTAACTAATGTCAAATTGAGTAAATCAACGACCATGTTCTTGCTATCGAGCACTTGCATGTATTTAACTTCGGGGTGCCCATCTGTGTCTTCTATAATGTGTCCTTGTAAACTTTGTATCTGTAATTAATATATACATTTCACTTTACCCATAACATAACAGAATAAGCATAGAGAACCTAGTGTCTACAAAGCCTTTTCCATTAAGACTCTTCTGTTTTCCACTTTCATTATTTATATTCAAATATACACTTTTATTTACCTTCTCATGTTTATCGTAAGGTGTGACTTCAACGATTTCTAGTTGACCTGAAATATAAAAAAATAAGATAAAAAAGTTGTCTTAAAAAAACTTCACATTGCATCCAGCATAGTAGGGTATGTTGAGGGAACATGGGAACCTCGGCATACCCTGCTATGCTCTGGAAGCATTGCATGTTGCTGTTGCATTGGAACTCAATGTCACTCTTTGCCTAGTTACCAGAGGCAGTAAAATGAAATTGAAGCCACAATGATTTTGCAGTTGCACTCTAGTGCCCCTGGCTTTAAGTTGTTTTTTATATTAAAAAAAATATTTATGCTGTGTTCTACACATAGCAGGCTCCACAAAGCTGTTCGAAAAACTTCAACAACAACACCTACACACATGGTAACAACATGTTTACACAGCAGCTGATGCGACACTAATTATCTTGTCACAAAAAAATTTGCAATTAGAGACACTTGTGTTCATACAGAGACACTCCATATATACACTGAGTGGTTGTAATTTCTTTGACCTTTAGTTGTTTAGATAGCCCAAATACCAAATCCGCAGGCTATGATCATCAAATACAGAAAATATTTTTTTTTATTATTATTTAAGGTATATTGTGCAAGAGACACGATTATTACCTTACTCTTTTTAATACAATGTTGATTCACTGTACCCACTTGACCCACTGTTGGCACAATCAAGTAGTAGTGAGTGTACCTATTCAGTGTTTTTATATCTTTTTAGAGAGAAAACTTATTATTATTATAAAGATTTTAGCTTAATTTACAATTAAGAGAATTAAAGAATTACATACCATCTTTATACTCCGCTGTCAACATACGGGTTGCGGATTCTCCTGAACTTGTACCTGGTTCTTCGTCAGACATTATTTATTTATCTAAAATAATATAATAATGCAAATTAGTTACTTGTTTGTTTGTAAGCAATATAATGTACTTATCTTATGATTAAAACATGTTTTTAGTTATAAAAGTGCTGGGTTCGATTTAATTATTTATGAAGAAACATTATAAATAGAATTTTAATAATGTTTTATCAACAAATAGTACTTAACCTCAATTTATTTTATTAAATACTGATGTAAGTATTTGTATAGAAGCGTAAAGAACTTCAAATTCTTATTGTAAATGTCCGTAAATATCAATTTTGCGTTAAATTTAAAAGCGAAATTTAACATTTTCAAATTCTGTACCTAATATTAATAATGTCATAAAAATCGACCATTTCTTGCAACACCATAGTATTCGGTGTTTCTACTTATATATACATTTTATGATTATTGCAACAATCACTTACTTGCTTTGATGGCAACAATCAATCGTATATTTAGCAAAGTAACAACACTGAAAGCAATATGTTTATAATATCACTGATAATAAATATATTTACAGTAATACAACCACGTAATATGTTTCAAGTTTCGCCATTTTAGTTTCTATCATGTTTCTTTACAAGTTCCTCATTTTGTTAGGCAAAGATAATCATAACAACGTCCAAAGTTGCCATATAAAAATAATATTTATAACAAATAATAAAATTATTTATAAAATAATAATTTAAGCAAAAAAAGCATTAACATTTGGTATATTAAAATAAGAAATAAGCAATCAAATATAATTAGATTTTTGCTTGGTAACTCTTTACTAAATAAAGTAAGATAAAATATCGATTTGACATACTAAAATACTTAAATAATTGGCCGTTTTATGTAAACAATATTTATTTTTCTATAGTCTGTTGCGATAATGTAAACATGACAATAAGTGAGTAAAATTGTCAATTTTTATTTTTAATTTAAGATAATATGAGACGAAATAGTAAGTTCACTTTAATAAAAATTTCTAGATATATATAAAAGTAAAATTATAAATATATTGGTAATAATATTTTATTATTTTTATATTTTATCGCTTTAAGCTTATCGCTTCCAAAACCAACGACAAAGCCAATGTAGAGCCAAGATCTAAAAATTAAAAGCAGGACGAGTGAGAGATACTATCGCAATACTATCTCTTTTATACACATAGAAACCTCCATAAGCGACAACTAAAAACAAAAAACTCTGATTAACCCTTAAAAACAACGAACAAATTAAAATGTAGAGTCAACAAAAAATACTATATAATATAAAAGACTCGATGACCAATCAAATTTATCATTTCAGACGGTCGTTTAATTGTAATTTGATACCAAAAATAGAGTTCTACATCACGCTATCAAAATTTCTTCAAAGAATGAGTATATAAGATTATATTTAAGTTATTTACAACGGAGGGTCCGTAGCTACTGAGTTAACCGGTGATGGCAGGGAGCCGGCCTACTTCCCTGCCAACAGATATGTTGAAGCGTTATAAAGCAATCATATGTGGTAAACAAAATGTCAAATATGTCAAGAAAAATGATAAAGAGAGGCGTATGTCTCATCCATACTTTAGTAGCTGATTTGACCTTCTTTTGCTGATTTTTTTCTTTAAAAGTTAATTTTAAACAATAATTTTATTGATTCTAATTTCTTATTTTTCAAAAAAAAGAGTAATTTTTTAACAAATTTCTTATTATGATTTGATTTAAAACTTTTTATGTAGAGTCGATTACAACGCTTATGTATATTTATTTCTTTGAAGTTTATTTAATGTACATGAATTAAGTAGTCCATAAATATTGTACATCAAAAGTATATACTATAAAAAATCGACATAAAAACTTAAAACATGTAAAATGATATTACTAAATATATTTTTAACTTGATAATATCGTTTTACTCATAATATTACTACGTTAAAATATGTAGAGCCGGTATAGGTTCATATTTTGCTGACTATAACATAGTATGGCTGGAGGCGGTCGTAGCGCAGGGGACAAGTGTGCCCCTGTGCTACGACGACTGGTGGTTGTGGGTTTGATTCCCACTTGGAGGAATAAAATAATTAAGTAGGTTTTTTGTCTTTTTCGCTCTTTTAACGATGCAAAATATGTAGCTGATTTCCACCGCTCAACAAGTAATGTCTTGAGAATTCTGTGGCAACTGAGGAAAGTAAGCGCTTTAAAGGGAACAGAGTGTCTTAACATAGGTCTAACTAGGTCTCTAACATGGGAACATGTTTCCTACCCTGTCATGTGCGGGAAGTGCTTCACAGGGTGAAGCTAAATTAATGTGGTTAAAAAAAATGTCATCTTCACGCTGTATCCCTGTAGAGTAGGCAGAGGGAACCTAGTGTTAAGACACTCCGTTCCGCACATTCTGCCGAATTCTGGAGGCATTGCGTGTTGAGTTGCGGGACTCAACGCCACGCTTTGCCCTGACACCAGAGCGAAGAAATGGAAATATACATTTAAATAAATATGTCATCTCCTTGAGTCGGGATCGAATCCACAACTAGTCGATTTTGCAGTGACACTTAGTGCCCCCGCGCCACGACTGGCCTTCGGTTGTCTAATATGGTTATAGTCCATAGAATTTAGGAACAAGTCACTCTGATATTTATAAAGCATTTAATTATGTTATTTTCGTGTTTGAACGGCTATTCCGTTGGGCTATAAATGCGATGGCTGTATGCGTGTGTGTGTTTTTTTCCACTCGGGGAAAAAAAATATTTTGCTTTCCCCACTCTGGTAGATAAAGTGCGGTTTTCAGTTTTGTCACTCAACCCTTAGTATAACGAATTCGGACGGAAAGCGGGGAACGGAAGGTCTTAATATAACTAAATATTTGCACGTTTAATTACATTTTCGCCTGACTGTATATACTATGGCTCTAGATTCGATTCACACTCGAAGAAGAGAAATATATTTATATTAGTCCCACCACTCAACATGCATTGTCTCGAATTCATGTAGCGGGCGGAAAACGGAGTTTCTTAACTCTAGTTTGCCTCCAAACAGTGAAACAAAGTGTCATGGGAGTGAAAGTAGGTGGCTTAAATGTAAATTGCCTCCTGTACGCTGATATGCTCATTGCATCATCAGAATGCTCTGAAAGAAGTGTGAAAATGATGGTCTAAGTACTACCGAGGATGTCACGGTGAAAATGAAGAAGAACGTGCTTAACTGGTTTGGGCACGTCGAAAAAATGAGTGATGAAAGAGTGGAAAAAAGATTTACGGCGGAAGCGTGAACCTCGACTGAAATTCGAAAACACTGGAAAAATTTTACGTAGAGACCGTAGCGTTTGGCGCTCCGTTCTTTCTGACTACCCCGCTAGGGATGCAGCGTGAAGCTAATTTAGTTTATTTTTTTTTTGGTTTAGCAATGAAAGCAATTTCGTGATATTTATAAATATTAAGACTCTTCGTTCCCTACATTTCGGCGAATTCTTGAGGCATTGCGTGTTGAGTTACGGAACTCAACACCGCACTTTGCCTCTTGTCCAGTGCTAGTCACTATTTAGACGACGACGTGGACGTCCCTACTTAAGACCGATAAACAAAAATGTAGAGACCAGACGCACTATTTCGTGAACTGTGTGCAAATAATATACCTAAGTTTGATATATTTATTATTGTTGATTCTTTCTTACACTACAGACATATGTCCCGTACCTTTTGTACCATCACATACATTTTTTTTATATTTTTATCTTTAGATATTACTTAAAACTATTATATCATTTCTATATTTATACAATATCTCCTTAAGAAAGTCCAGTCATTTTTATATATTTATGTGTATATCTAAGTATAAAGGTACAGGTACAGGTGTATAGAGAAAAAAGGTTTAGTTTTTTTTTACTTTCGCGTTTTGCTTTTGCACTAGTTAGGAAAGAAAATGTATGAAGCTGAAAAAAAAAATTGGAAATTAAAAGATATCAATGAATGTTAGACGTAGTTGAAATTGAAACGCAACATTTTGAACATTGGTTGTCGATAGCAATAAGCGTTGAAGTTGGAATAAATAATTCTTGTACGAATTTTATCTTCGTCTTGTTAGAAATAAATGTTTTTCTAATTATATTATTAGAATAACATTAGTTCGACGACATAATTTCTATTTCTTTACAATTTTTTAAAACAATAATTAAGTAAGTGATAATAGTTAAAATGTTTTCCAATAAAACATTTCATGACATTTGAATATATCTTTTTAGCTGCACACTGTCCTTCATACAGCACTGAAAACAGATTGTCTATTTTTAAAAAAACATTGCATCTCTGACGTGACAGTCTACCTTATTAGTATATCAAATAATAATTTAAAGCAAAAATAAAAACAAAAAAAGGAAGTCAAAGCAGCTACTACGGTGTCTGTGAGAAGAGTTCTCAAATTTTCCTTTTACAGAAATTGTTTTGACTTTTTCATAAGTATTATATCATTATTGATTATCCATACATGACGACTTATAGCGACATATTCAGATGGCGGAGGTTTATACCGGCCCTCCGCCACGACCGGCGTACCGAGTAGCATCGGACTCCCCTCTAGTGTTGAAGTCGACCAAGTATTTATACTTCAAGTATAAAGTAACTTCTATAGCGCGATACAGGCCAATGTTTCTGATTGGTTAGATGTAGTTGACGTAGCGTTGCGTAGATCTTTGCAAATTGTATGGTAGAGTCGTTTTTTTTCTTGTTTTTTTTTTTTAAATATCGGATTGAGATGATTTTTGCAGTGAATTTTGGCGGTATTTGTAATTTATGTAGAGTTATTTATCTATCATGTATGTCTAAAAATAGATTTTAAAGCTTCTTAATTATTAATGCAGCTCTATATTCATTTGCTTTTGCATTTTTGTCTCATAAGAACGCGTTATATATGCTTGATAGAGAAATCTAGGGTTGAAATTTTAACGAATTAATTAAATATAGGGCAACGAAAATATTTCATAAATATAAACTTTGTTTCAATAATTCAAAATTATTAATATACAATTTTTGACGATTCTACAGTGTTATTCGTTTGGCTACGTTTGATTCTAATTGGAAAATTATGTCATGACGAGTAATACAATAGTCATCTTTAACATGATTAACATAAGAATCATATTAAAATGACGTTCGGACTACCAGTAGTGATGCTATTGTGACGCGCATAGGAAGTATCTGAGTTTGGTACCTTCCGAGCTAAATAATTTTAAGGCATAAAAAGTGTAGTTTTTGTATGAAGTCTAAGCTCTTTAGCCAATTGTTTTTGATACACTTTAGCTTGTCTTAATTTAAGTATCTCTTGTTAGCTTTGACCAGCAGCTTTTAATGCACTTCCTACTGTATATAAATGTATATAGTGCGCTTAAATGATAAAATTATAGAAAAAATGGTTACAATAAAATTATGCTTAACAGTTACTCTTTACTTTGGCTTTTATAAATTGTATGTCACTAAATATTTTATGGCACTAGATATTCCTACTTTAATTTTTATTTTTGTCGTAGTTCAAAAATATTTAACATAATTTTATACTATCTCTGAAATAAAAGGCATACCTAGTTCTTTTGTATAAAAAAGGTAGAGATATTTAATTTTATATTCTATTTCGTCACGTCTAACGGCAAGCTATATCGAGCATATAGCAAGATAGGCAGAGACCTAGGCGTACTTATTAAACGCTCTCAAGTCTGAGATTAATCTTGAAATGCTATTTTCATGCATAGATTTAAAATTTTAGAGAGGGTAGAGTGATGGAACTTATCACCGGAGTTTATCTGGTCAGAGCACAGATATTATAATAGTTTATTCTCCCAATTAAGGATTGAATTCAGATCGTGCCACGACACGATGGCCTCATTATATTAGCCTGTATTATATTATAACAGTAATATAATAGACCATATTATATTAGGACTCTTATATTATAGTTATTTGCAATATTATTATAGTAAGAAATATTTTGTTAAAAACTTTCAAAGAATGTATGAAATATGGAGTGGTATTTTTAGAAACAGTCAAGGAAGAGGTATTGTTTACTATTTTTTAACATATAGTAAGAAATCAGGTTCGTTAACTTTTTAAAGGAAATAAAAGATAAGTTACATATAATTTATCTATACCTATAATAACCACCATATTAACCTTATGAGACACATATAAACAATGTTTTACAAAAATATTGTAATTTGAAAAATCTATTAAAAAGTCCGCGATGGTATATGTTTATCTCTGAAGGTTGAACCACAGTAACCATTTCAATTGATTTAATTTAAATTTATCAGGTTATTCAAGTATTTTCTTTAATTTGGTGTTCATCCTTTTCAAAATAAATATAATAATCGCCATTAGTATTTCTTCTAGATTAAAATTATAGTTTACTGTACATCTTTCTAATAAATACTTAAGAAGATAGATAGAGCCGCACTGCATGAACGACTCGAATGGGCAGACGATGTTATATTACGGTTTTGTAAATTTTCATAAATTTTCTATCTACTGTTAATTTTTATGTGATGTTTTTTTTCTGATTATTTGCTGTTCTCTTTGCTATTCGAGTAGTAAATTAGATAGAATTTTTAAAAAAATTGGCGTGTTGTAAATTTTGGCACTGCTCGGCATCGCCCACTACTTTTTACTTAACGTTATTTAAGTGTATTTAGGAAAGCATAGTTGGTTATTTGGTTCGGTTATCTATACCGTTCATATAAACTTAATAAATCGCAATTTAATCTTTTGGGGTATTGATATGGCTCGATAAATAATAGAAAAATGTTTAGTTATTTAATACTATATCATACATTTCATATTTAGTATCTATGTACGCGCGCGGAGAACGTATAAAAACGTTTTCCCCGACTAAGTAACTCTCTATCCCGTGGAAATTCCGAGATAAAAAGTAGCCGCTGTGTTTTCAATAACCCTTTCTATCGGTCACTGAAAGTCCGAAAAAAAATGAATTAAGCTATTCAGGACATAAGCTCGGGGAAATAGAAAGACAGACAGAAAGGGACAAAAATTATAAAATCGTTTTTTTTTTGTATTTATGTATCATGTAAATAAATACATGCCCTTGCAAAAACGCAGTTATTTTTAAATCACAAACAAATATTTCAATTTTATTTATAAGAAACGATCAATGCAAAGGAAATCTTGCATTTATCAATTATATTTTGTTACAAAATGCCTTATTGATAAGAGATATGGGGTCGCGGACTTTTATTATTGCGAAACTATATTCAAAAGTACAATGTTATTACTTATCTGATTAAATATATTGGATACATTGCCCGCTTTACAGATTTTTTTTACTGAATAAAATTTAAAAGTCAATTTTATTCAGTAAATGCATATATACCAGAAATGGATATTTTAGAAGATATCAAAGTTTTTAATATGGGGAGTAGAACGGTCGTATGCTGTGTAAATGTTTAAAATTTCGCAAAAATCATATAAACTGTTAAGACACTCTGTTCTCATTTATACTTTCGTTCCCCATTTTCCACCAAATTTCAGTGTTATTATTTATTTGTTAAAAGCATTTATAATATTTATATAATACTATACCAAGCCATGTCACTTTTGATTTTCACATTAATTTTGTTCATTTTTATGTTACGAATTAAGAAAAAACAATTCAGCATAAGAAATGTAGAGCATATCTCCTCAGCTTTAAGAAAGGAAACCGTTATGTGCTACAATAAGGTGCAATTTCTAATGGTAATACTTAATATGAGCGCATTCTAAGACATTGTGAATTATAAAGAAACCTGCTTTTACCCCTCCACTTTAAGTAACATAGAGTACTGTGCTTATAGACATTTTTTATTATTATAATTTGTCTGTCTGTATGTAGAAATATTTCTTATAACATACATAATATTTTGTATTGTAACCCATCTAAGAGGACAGTACCTCAACCAAATATTGTATACTTTACAAGTGTTTAAATAAAGTTATTATTATTATAATATTCATATAAGATTTAACATAATAAGACTATACAGGATCCTCCTCCTCCTTTTACTCCATAAAAGCCATGAAAAAGTGATTTTTTCAAACAATGGAAATAATAAAATTGTCGTTTTAAAATAAAACGTCATTTGTTAAGAACGACGCACGCACACATAAACTCCGAAATTCCGATTCCGAAATCTAAAAATTTAAAAAAAAATTTAGTATTTTTGTAGTAGTATGCGTTTACGTTATTCGCATCTTTGGGTAACTGCGTTACACGAAATACAGGAATGGATAAACATCGTGAAATGAAAAAAAAATCCTACGTCTAAGAGTAATATTTCTTTAGGTATGGGGAATAATAATAATTTCTTTAGGTATGGGTTTGAGATATTTTACCCTATATGCTGTTTGCGTAAAAGGAGTGCTGCCTCTTCCACGCTGTATTTAATGAAATTCTAGATTAAACAGTTAGTATATTTTGAATTATTTTTACGCTGTATCCCGCATACCACAATAGGGTAAGCAGAGGTAACCTGGGAAATTAGTGTTGACTCTGTTGGCACACTCAATTTACGCCGAATTCTGAAGCATGCAACAAGCATGTATTGTGTAGTGGAACTCAACGCCGGGATTTGCTTCCTTACCAGAGCGGGGAAATAGAAATAATAAATATATCATTTCCCTGAAAGAGAATCGAACCCACAACCGTCACGTTTACACTCAGATCCTTACCATCAGGCTAGGACGGCCTCAAGAAGTTAAGGATTATAAAAAAAATACAATTTATAAATTATAAATATATTATGATATACGTGACATAGAAGTCCAATAAAATTAGTTGAAAGAAATAAGAGCTTATTTGAACAATTGAACAATTATAAAAGTAGATCCTAAGTGTTAATAGTATCATAATAAATAACTTATCAATATATTTATGAGGACGAAACGTACAAGTGTAATGATATACTTTTTACGCTAGAGTCTAAGGCACTTTTAAATCGATTTAAACTTATTATATACATAGATATATAAACAATAACAGAATTTGTGTATGCAAAAATCTATTTAGGAAGTCATGCATGTATGTGTAATAAAAACATTACTTAGAACAAATAATTCAGGCCGAATAAAACGTTCAATAGTGCAAAGCTCTACAGACTAGACCTCAAATAAGAGAAACTAAAAGCTTTATCGATCGCAGCCTCTACATCTCAGTTACACTGTTATCCTGAAACGCGCTATCGAAGTTTTTCTCACAATAACTATATAAGAAATTTGTTTAATGTACACTATAGGGAGTCCGTTGCCACGAGGTAAGGTGGTGTTCGCACCCACCACACCAAGTGCGGCGCACACAAACAATGTTACAAGACAATCACCCACAAGACCAAAAATTTCAACATTTGCCATTCTGTCACTAGATTCAATCGCTAGAAGTACTGTGTACAGACGCCGAAGAATGACGAATGATTGGACTCAGACTGAATTACAGACCCAACGTGGTAGATTTGACTCCTCTTTTGCATCTATTTAAACTAAAAATAGATTTTTTCAATATTTTTTCACGCTTTTATGTTTTTGTTTATCTACCTGTCTTCTTACTCTTTATAACTTATGCAGTTTTTTAATTCAAAATCCTAACATGCCCAAAAAGTAAGAAAAGTCCAGATTAATCATGTTAGTAAGAACGTAAATATAATTGTTAAAATAATGTGAATGAATTTTACAGACGCCGGAAATTGACAAAAAATTGGACTCACACTAAATTACATACCCGATGTCGCAGATTTGCGTCCTTTTCTACTTATATTTTTACCATTTTTTTATTTATTATACTTTTTCGTAAGTACATGAAAAATTGGAGGCCACCATAAAAGCGATGGCTGTGGATATGATGACCACTCATGAGCGTTTAATGTCAGGGGAATATATATAAATGATGTACCTCGCTTTGGTAGACAAAGCGCGGCGGTAGGCAAAATCTGATTGGCAAAATTGTGCCGAAAAAACGGAGAAAATAGTGACTTAGCTCTAGGTTCTCTCAGATCATACAAGTTTTTGTACACAAAAATATTTCCAGATAATAAAAAATAATAAATACGCTATTTTCTACGTATCAAAACATTAATAATCATTACTAATAACAATTTCATAATTATCATCTTCAAGAAAAAGAGATATAATAATTTAATATTTATAATCAACCTGTATATATTTTTACTCTTATATGTCGCCAATAAGATTCAAATTAGATTTCAAATAATCTCGTGCTGTCATAACTCTTATCTCTGTTTTTTTATTATATTTCAATATTAAAATAAAGATTGAATTGAATGTAGAGTCATTCCAATGTAGGTATAGTTGTTGGAGATGTGATCAAAAAGTATAATCTAACATTATTCTAAAATATAAAATATGATCATCCATTATTATATACTTACTACACACATACTTATTTTGAATTTATTGTTGTATAACGTTACATTTTACATTACTAATTTTGAATTTATTATTATAGTAAGTAGATATACAGGACAGACGTAATGTTACTGGCGGAATTGATCAAGTGTAATACTTGATAAAAAAAGTAAAATCAGTTTCTTCGCTTACTGTGTTAAAAAAAATATATTGGAGAACAATGGCTTAATACCATAATCTTTATTATTTATTATTATTTTAATATGAAGAATACCTACTGTGTATTCTTCATATTTAATACAAAACGCGGTCTTGGAGAGTACTTGAAAATCTCTAACATACTTATGGTAGTGGGTTTAGTTTCTAAGATTAATGTAAAAAAAATCCATGATAACATTTTTTACACTTTATCCCGCTATCAGAAGGTTAGCGAAAAATAATCCAGTAAAAAGGAAAACATTCCTCGCGTCGCTCATAGCCAGATAAGTGCTATTACTTAACACATTATAAGTTAAGTGAAGGGAATTAAGCACTGCGTTTTGCCAGAGTTGGGAAGTGAGTCCTTGTGGGAATCGAACTCACAACCATCCAATTTACAGTCATCAACTTACAGATTAAATCCCATTAACGAAATATTATTGTTACACGCCATCTTTTAGAACTCAGTGAACACTCTATCATTCCGTATTTCTTAATATTTTCAGTTCAATTAAAATTGCAATGAAAAAATATATTCGCAACTATTATTTATTTATATTCCAACAATAAAATAAATATAATTTGATTATACCAAGTAAATATTTGTAATTCTATAAATATTAGATCATCATCTTTTACCCTGTTATAATGCTTTTATTGATATATCAAGCGCACTTCTGTATAGCAACCCTTATATTATACACTGCGCAAGGTCAAAATACGTCAGTTGCGACCAACAAGACAGGAGAAACACGCGTAATATGATAAATTTATATATTTAATATTAAATTACAACATATTTCAAGGTATGTCTATACTTATAATTTATAATCAAAGTCATAAAATATTAAGTAAAATTAAAAAGTAACAATTATAACATATATTATCTGTCTAATGTTTTTGTTGTGATTTGTCATTGGCTTAAATAGGTTAGATTATTTACATCTTAATTTTTTAAATATTTGAGATGATAAATATTTCTTTTTTATTTAATAGACATTGAAATAAAAATTTTTCGCCTACAATGGACTCTACAAAAATATTTTAAATTTTATTAACATTTTATAATATAAAATAAATATATATAATAGTCTTAATAGCTTAATACGTAATTATGTTTATTGAGAAGATATTTTCTTTTTTTTTTATAAACATTTTATTCACATTATTTAAACAATTATACTTCGTCATTACTTTTGTTTCTAATTTAAACATTTTACCAATTAAATTAAATTTATTTATATTACACATTATAATTAATATGTATAAATTTAAAAATTATTATTGACATTTTTATTTACAAGGTCGAACTTTTAAATAAGTATCTACAAAAATATTAAAAGCTAAGAAACAATATTAATGTTTTTTTGGTACCCCGATGGTGTTCACTAGCTCCTTGTAGATTTTTTTATTTACTACGCTAATCGTTTATGCTATTATAAGATTACACGCGAAAATTATACAGGCTGCTCCGAAAGTAATTAAAGCGCCATATTTACAAAAATATATCTAATATAAATTTTAATACACTTTATACCCTGTTTACCAATAGTTGCAAATTATCATATGTTTTAAAGGATAATGGCGACAAGTGGTACTGGTGCTGTTTTCTTTTTGGGTAGCAGAGCACATTACCAGGTAACATGGTTTCGATTATATTTTACGTTTACTTGCAATGGTTGATATTTCATATCTTATGTATAAATTCCAGTTTTCTATACAAAACCATTTATGTAAATTATTCTCATTACCTCGCTTGTGTGCGATGTTGAGGTCCACCACTCAACACTCAATGCATCTAGAATTAGGCGGATAGTGAGGAACGGCAATGTGTTAATGGGAACGGAGTGTCTTAACACTAGGTTCCCATGTTCCATTTGCCTACCCTTCTTATTTAATACACTGTCATCTGTGGATACCTCAATATCATTCTAGCGGTTAGTTATTGTATACAGGCTGTTTTACATTTTGTATTAATTACAATGATGCGCCAAAGTGTGCCTGTAAATCGACTGGTTGTGGGTTCGATCCTCACTCGAGGAGATGAAATATTTATTTACATTTATATTTTCATTTCTTTGCTCTGGTGTCGAGGGGAAAGCGCGGCGTTGAGTTCCGCCACTCAACACGCAATGCCTCCAGAAATTGGCGGAAAGTGGGGAACGGAGTGTCTTAACACTTGGTTCCGTCTGCCTACCCTGCTGTGTGCGGGGAACCGCGTGAAGCTAAAAAAAAATTACTATGTTAAAACTAATAACTATGTAGTCAGCGTAATAATATTTTATAGGTATTAGAACAGCCAAATCATTGCGATGCAGAAAACGGTAATACATCGACAGAAATGATATACCAGAACCGTTCTGTCGAGGAGTTATGGCCGGAAGAGCAAAGGAATATGGAGGTAGATACAAATTACAATCCAGATCTGAAATGGCGTCCTACTGAACAAAATAATAGTGGTAATTTCTAATTATTATTATGAATTTACTATATTTTATAGGATAAAAAAAAATGCGACGTAAAATGCGACGATGCCAGTCATATCTTTTATCTCGCGCATCGGCGCGACTGTAAACACCATCCCAGGTCAACAGCAGTTTGGCCCATCCGGAAAAAAGTAGAGGCATACACCGTACCGTATTGAAAATAAATTTACATCCTTGTCATTTAAAAAAAAAATACCATCAATGCGTAGCAAGCAGAAGATTTCGCAGTTATTTTATAAAAAAATCCAAAAATATTTATAAGTATGTTTTTGGGGATTTTGCGATAAACCTATACATATTTATCTAAAATAAAAGTATGAAAGCTGAAAAAAAACAAACTCTAAAGCAAAACAGGCTAGTCAATACTCTGTTCCTTTATCTGGAGGCCGTCGTGGCGCTGTGATACAGGAACTATGCACAGGACGGTTGTGGGTTCGATTCTCATTTAAGGGAATACATTATTATCGTTTCAACGCTCTAGTAACAATACGAATCGCGTTAAGTTCCGCTATACAACATGCAATGTCTCGAAAATTAGACGGAAACTACAGAACGGAGTGTCTTAACAATAGTTTCCCTTGGCCACTATACGGGAAAAAGCGCAAAACTATATAATCACACAATTTAAAGCAAATCATTTACCACTTATTTAAAATAGAAAATATATTAATTTTTTTTCAACAGTTAGTGAAAACGGCAATGTTGACGTGAAACACCGCGTGAAACGACGGTCGAGTGAAGCGCCACTCTGTGAAATGAAACCCGCCGTGTTGAATAACGGCGATAGTAAAAAGTGAGTTTTATTCTATTTTAACATTTTTTAAAGTGTTATTCCACTCTTTGTAGCTTAATGCTCAGAGCACTTCGAGGCTTTCCCTTTCCGAGAAGAGCAGATTCTTATCCCGCCACATCATTTTTTTATGTGTATCTGAATAGTTTATTGGTTTTCTTGAAATAGTTTAATTAGTATGAATTTTGGGATAGTTTTAGGGTATTGGATATTACTAACAGTGCGTTCGACGCCTCGTGGCAGCCCTGAAATTGGCTGTAGAAAAATGGCTGCGCAGATTGAATATAGAAATTTTCTTGATTTTCATAATTTTTTTCCCAGTGACAAATACGCAATTTCTGAAAACCTAATTTCAGGGTGGCCTTTGTTCGTTGGCCGTACTGTACATCTACTCATATTATCAGCGCGCTATATTCACTCTATATCCCGCACACAGCAGGGTAGACAGAGGGAACCTTGTGTTAAGACACTCCGTTCCCCAACTTTCTGCCGAATTCTGGAGACATTGCGTGTTGAGTGGCAGAACTCAACGCCGCGCTTTGCCTCGAGACCAGAGCGAAAAAATGGAAATATAAATTTAAGTTAATACACATATTATTATAATTCTTTTTTTGGTAAAAATATAAATTAGATTAACTACTTAAATATTAAATACAGAACAAATATTTTGTGGACATAAGTTATAACCATACTATTCCACTAAAATAAAACTTAACGTAAAGTGATTTTTAAATGCAATCTCCTCCCACACATGGAGCCCAACCCATGACCATCACGTTTACAGTGAGACTGTTCCACTGCGCCATAATAAATGTAACAACTATAAATATCTTATTGTTATACTAATACGAGCAAATATAGCTGTATATTCGATCAAAATATATTTAAATATTTACAGCGACGAACATAAACCCAAAAGTACTTTAATGTCCCTTCTATCATCTTTAACGAGACGCAAAAAACGTCTGGATACAAACGTGCAATATCTGAGGCAGATAGAGTCGGCGCTCAACAACTGTACCTTTAGGGAGTCGTGCAGATGCTTGGATTGTCAGGTGAGACTTCTTTTTTTTTCAATCTTCACGCTGTATCCCGCATATCCGCGTTACGCAGAGGGAACCTAGCGCTAAGACAAAGTTCCGTTTCAGCCCAACTTTTGTCACAATGAGTGGCGGAACTCAACGCTGCGATTTGTCATATTACCAGGGCAAGGAAAATAATTCATTGTCCCGATTGGGAATAGAACCCGAAACCGTACGTACGTTCAGTTTCTGTGATCATTACTGCCACCAAAGCGATTGGATCTTAGCGAAAGATACGAGCAATGAGCCTAGTTATCTTTTAAAATTCCTAAAAAAATCTTGTAAAAATTTTATGAGTTACAACTTAATGAAAATAAAGTTTTCTTTTACAGAGTAGGCGTAGGAAGTAATTGAATCAACATTAATTATCGGCTAATAATTACATAGTTTCAAGAAACCGTTTTTTGTACCTTCAGGCTGTATCCCGCACATAGCAGGGTAAGCAGAGGAAACCTAAGGATAAGACACTCCGTTCCCATTAAGACACTTCCGTTTCCCACTTTTGGCCGATTTCTAGAGGCATTGCTTGTTTAGTAGCGGAAATCAACACTGCGCTTTGCCTTGTTACCAGAGCGAGAAAATGTAAATTATAAAAAAAAA
The DNA here is from genome assembly GCA_013421005.1 of Heliconius erato x Heliconius himera. NCBI lineage: Eukaryota > Metazoa > Arthropoda > Insecta > Lepidoptera > Nymphalidae > Heliconius > Heliconius erato x Heliconius himera. The sequence goes on along the minus strand of JAATLQ010036911.1, from coordinate 27,298 downwards.
ATTTCTTGCGTCGAGTTTCGGGAATCGAACCCACATCCCGTCGCGTTTACAGTCGCACGCTTGTGCCCTTGCACTAAGAGTGGCATACTCGTATATATCATATATGGCATAAATATTTTCCTGGGTAGGAATGAACCTACTGCCTTTGTTTACAGTCATTAACAATTGTACTTACAAATTACTACTTGAAAAGTTTAATTTATCATTAGAAAGTAAGAAAAGCAGATATTTATAAATAAAAAAATAACTATTACATATTTATTTGTTGCCAAACAAGATTTCAATCACAAAATATTGGAGCATACCCTTAAATAACATTAAAGCTACATTTATTTTATTTAAAAGCACCAAATTGTTATTATAAATTGAAATTTATCCTCCTTTCACATTGTTCACTTATATTTTTAATGGTTGTTTTTATTTTGTGTGAGAAGCTATTCTCAACATTCAATGCCAATTATAATAGAAAATTAGCAAAAAAACAATCTTTTAAATTCCAGTAACGTTCAAGCTTTTTATTTATTTAGTGAATTAGTAAATAATGATTCTTATTAATTAATTTTTCAGCCACATAAATAATAGTTATTCAACAAATTTATCTATATCATATTCTAAATGTGTATCAATATTATTTTCTTCTGTTTCCGTTACCTTTTTTCTTTCGATCAATCGCTGACATTTCAAGCAAATTTGACCTTTTCGAAGCCAGCACCCTCTGTGATACATTGAGTTGCATTTATCGCACATTATAGCTCCACTATCAAAAGGATATAAAACCTCTTTATTCTTACAAACTTCGCAAATATATCCCTTCCCAGAACACAAATCACAATTAGTTATATGTGCTCTACAAATTTCAGTTATTTCAGTCAATTGTGTTTCTAAACCACCATCGTTTATAGCTTGCAAATGTGCCATACTATATTTCTTATTAACATCTCCTAGTTGTATAAATAAAGGGGAAACCAGGTTTGATCCTTCAGTACAAGCACATAGGTACCGTCTCATCCATTCTAGGTCTTTCCGCATTTTATGAACCCATTCCAGTTCAGCAATAAAGTTAAAAAGTCTTGAATTAACACTCTCAACATCTATATATGGTCTAGTCCAAGATAATGTTAGCATTTGATAGGCTAATCTGGATATATGTCGTTTCTCCCAGTCCCAGTTGTGAACCACTCGAGCAGGAATGGCAGCTAAATCATTCCAATGGCAGGTTCCACAGAAATACATTCCAGTGTAATCGCAAAGTCGGGGTTCATTCCAAGTGTCTTTGAAAGTTAAAGCAGTGCTGCATTCTGCACATTTATAGTCTTGAGAGGCTAAACCCTTTTCTGGGCATATATTCATTTCAAACGAACCTCGTTCAGTCATTACTACATGAGCGCATACCCTGCATATATCTTCTACACATTTATAATGACAGACATAGCTACAGTCCGCGCAAATGTAAGAACTTTGAACAATACTCCATATTACTCCACTGCAATGGTCACAATACTGTTTTCTATTACCTGTATTAACTTGTTGTTCGAAATGGTGTCCTTTTATAGCAACTTTTGATTTTATTTGTCCATCGTTCTCCTTTAGATCTTCTAACCTAAGTCGTAGTTCCACTAAATAACGTACAAGCCACTTACGCTCGTCTGAACACTGGGGGCTGCTTAAAACTAGCTCCTTGCATTGATTAATTGCTTTTTCTATTTCTTCTCGTGTGGCTGAGCTGTGAATTTTTAGTTTTTTATTGGCTATCGATTTTGGGATGTAGTTCGAGTCGAGGCTCTCGTCAGCGGAGACACATCCTGAGGTGGATGAAGAAGATCTAGAAACAAGGTCAGCACTTCTAGGGCTGCAGCAGATTAAACTGTTCTTATATCTGGGAGAATCATTCGCGAGGGCCGCGGCCATGGCTTAAACACGTAATTTCTAATTAAAAACTAAGAAATTACTGAAACATCACCCCGAATACGATTTTTTTGATTTTTTACTACGAATTAATATAATCTTATCAATAAACTGCGTCTTTTTGGTTTTTACGTCGTGTTTAGTTTCATGATTTCCTTTGTTTTCGATATAACAAGTGATGAGTAATGTTATAATAACACGACTGCTTTGACAGTTGTCCCGCCTATCTTTGACGTTTATGTAATGATTTTTATTATGTTGGCACTTGGCAGTATGTAGCTATGATTCGTTTAACGCAAAAAAAAATTATGATATTTATAAATTAAAATAAATAATTTTACAGTTAATTCTTTAAAAGATATTTATAATACATTAAAAAGACATCATATAAGTTTAAAAAATATATTTAAGAGATTAAAAAAATGAGACATATCGGGACGCAGAGGCACAAGCGTGTAAATGCGACAGGTTGTGGGTTCGATTCCCACTCGAGGAAATGAAAAAGGTATTTATTATTTGAATTTTCTCGCTCTGGTGTTGAGGCGAAGTGCGGCGTTGAGTTCCGCCGCCAGATATTTTAATTTAAAAAGAATGTGCAAATTTTAGTACAATTTATGTCTAAAAGGAAAAAAATGCCATAACATTATTATTTCGACGTAATATGTTTTTAATATTATTTAAAAATTAAATAAATGTAAGGAGTACCAACCTAAGAATATTATTTTTTATTTTTACTAATTATACATTATACACGATGGATTATAGTGATACATTCTAATTGCATATAAAGTAGGCTTTGACCTTAAAACTTGCTGACCTTATATTTATTATTTCTTTATCCTCTAAACTGCAAGCATATATTGGCTAATTAACGCGTGCTATATAGATTACCTAATTATATTATTAAACGGATAGTGAGTTAATACTCATATGTAAGTGATCATTAAGTAAATAGGTAAATAAATTAATAGCAAAGTAAACAACAAAATTTTCTAGGATTATGACAGTCATTCAGCCTAAGCACATGTTGCCGTCTTCGATACGTGGACTATTCAACAATAAAAATTTTTTTCAATTAAAACCAGTAGTTCCTGAGATTAACGCGAGCAACCAAATAAACTCTTTTTAAAACATTGATATAAGCATCTATAGTCTATAATAATATAATAAAGTGGAAAAGTTTGTTTGTTTGTTTAAACGCTAAGATCTTTGGAACTACTGGTCGAATTTACATTTTTTTATTTTGTATGAAAGCTACATTCCTCAGGAGTGCTATCTATAGTTATAGTCTATATAACGTTATATTTTAAATCTAGTTAGCCTTAAATAATGATATAATAATTCTTAGGATCACCGTATTATTTTAACCGCATGCGCTGCAGAAATTTTTGTTAAATATAATATATAAGTACATTGTACTACAAAACATTCAGTTTCATTAGTTATAAAATAAAACCCGTGAGGCCCTATATCTGTATCTTATATATAAGTAATAACAAAACATTTTGTGACAAAAAATAATTATAAATTGCATGTTGATATTTCACCGTTTTTTTTTATTTTTGATAACGGTATTGAAATTTGCGAGTGAAAGTTATTTTATCACCAAGAAAGTTTTGTGAAGATAAGCTTTGGCTTTTAAAGTATGTAAATTAGAGGTATACTTGTCGAGAAAATGGAAAATTAAAATAATTCAACGCTCTGTTTACGGCCGCAAACCCAGGCTCGAGTCCCGCGGGGGGCGCCTTTGCCGCTGATGGCATCTTCACAAGCAACCAAGTAGTGATCGCATTTTCTCAGAATCAAAATTTATTAAATGTATAAATTATATAATCAATCTATCCGCAAATGCAACGTAATAAAATAAATACAGGTTCTAAGCGGGCAAAGCCCCGAGTAGGTCGCTAGTAATGTTATTATTATTAAAAATCGGGACCAAAACATATAGTATAGTGTGGTATATTTGATATATAAATAGGGGGAAGTAAATTTTTATGATTTTTATTTCTGCGCTCTGGTTAACGAAACAAAGCGCGGCGTTCAGTTAAGTAGTTACTGACTTTATATTCATAATGACTTGAAAATTCGGCGGATAGTGGTGAACGGAAATGTCTTAAAACTAGGTTTTCAGGTTTCCAGTGCCTACACTGCTTAATGTGCGGGATACAACTTGAAAACTTACAACTAAAAAAAGAACTCCAACATTACTTGAACCTATAAACTTTAATTACTTTATTATGTAGAAATACATATAATTAGTGGCATTCATATTTTCTTCAGTCCAATCTGATAAAACATCACGATAGATTCCACCATTCAAACAACAAACAAGATTCTATTATACAGGGTGGAAGTATCAGCACCACTTTAAATAAAATCACAGTTTTAACTACTCTATAAAAGCCTATACAATTTAAAAAAAATCTCAAAAATGAAAAAGCGATTTTTTGCAAACAAAATAAATAATAAAATTATTGTTGTCGCTATTTGTCAAGAACGACGCATGCACACATAAACCTATCAAAGGGAAACCGCCGCATACGCCTCATCCGAAATCGAGTCGTAGGTATTGACGGCAAAGTTCAAAGTTGATTAACCTTTAGTAGTATTTTTGTAGTAGTATGCGTTTACGTTATTGGTATCTATGCGTAACTGTGTCAGACGAAATACAGGTATGGATAAACATTGTGAAATAAAAAAAAATCTACGTCTAAACTGTTTAGGTATTTTAATTAATTTCTTTAGGTATGGGTTTAAAATATTTTATCCTATATGCTGTTCCTGTAAAAGGAACGCTGACACTTCCACCTATATAATAAAACATATTTTGAAACGTAGTGACTAAACACTGATTGAATAATAGTTTTTGTAATTATTTACAGAGTCGCTACTTCGAATGTGAGGAAGAGAGTGATGATTACAGCTCCGATAATGATTTATCACCGTACAGTGTTCACGAGGAAAGCCAAGCGGCAGCTGATGAATTAGATGATGACGTGAGTATTAGTTCTTCTATCCTTTTCTTTTTCTCCTTTCTCTCTTTTGACTTCTTTTATTTCCCGTCTGGCTCTTTACTGCAGGAGAAGGAGACAAAACGTTTTGATACATTCATTTTTATATATAACTGAGTAGATCAAGGAAATCACTTTTATTTATAAAATTTTTATAAATTTGTAGGTTTTAAAAAATATATATATTTTATTCATAGCTCCGCACTTTATTCAGCTAAAGCCATTAAATACTCTATGTAAGAATAGAATACGTAATACTATCATGTATACAGTTAGTTAAACACGATAACCTCTTCTACTAAAACATTATGTACCCCGACAAGTGTTCTTTAGTACTTTTTAGTAATAGTCAAAATTTTCCAGAAAAGTAAATAATTACACTTAATATAAATACTATTAAAGAAGTTAAAATTATAATATTTTTTTTTTAATATTTTATATTCAATTTACAGGTATTCTTAGAGTCTCCAGTAGAGAACGATAACACCTCCACTGATCTCCTTCTTGAAGAAGAACAAGAAGAACAACCTCAAGAAGAAGAAACTGAAGAAGATAAACAATTACAAATGGAAGTAGCCGCGAGTACCTCAGCCATGTTCAATATATTATTATATCATCCTTTTTCCTGCGTCTTACAATGAACCGTCCATTTTTTTATTATTACTCACAGAAACATATGTACTGAGGCCGTCCTGGCGCAGTGGCACAACGTGTGAGTGTAACGGCGATGCTTATGAGTTTAATTCACTCTCGAGGGAATGAATTATTTATTATTATTATTATATTAATATTTTAATTTCATCGCTCTTTTAAGAAGATTAAAGGCGGCATTGAGTTCCGCTACTCAACACATAATATCTTCGAAATTCAGACGGAAAGTGGGGAACGGGGTGTATTAGTACTAGATTCTCTCTACTGACCGTGCTATGTGCGGGATACAGCGTGAAGCTAAAAAAACACAAAAGCTTACTAGTAAACACTAATAAAATAAAAATAATATTATGTAAAATTTCACGCTATAATAAATATAATATCATAGTATTAAAAATAGAAAGTTACAAATATAAGTATGTCACTTTCACGCTTATTAGTATCGCTATTGCTGTTTCACTCGCACATTTGCTATATAATTATATAGAATAATTGCTACCCGCATTTACACTTACTATTAATATAAGAGAACACCGTACTCAGAGTCAATAATTTAATTTTAATTGAAATTTCATAGATTTTTTTTTTCATTTAATCTATATTTGAAAAAATGTTTATAGTTTTTTAAAGTTTTTCTATAAGTGTAGAGTAACAGTTAAAAATTCAAAAATCTATAATTACAATTATTATTTAAAATTATGGATTTAAATGCTTTTTTATGGCTCTGAGTGTGGCTGTAATTATAGAAGAGTACAAAATAGATAATTAAATTAATATTTGAATTATTAACTACAAAGATTTTTTCCGTTAATTAAAAATAATTATGTCACGGCAATTCAAAATCCTTAGGTCTTCTAATCTAATGTTATTTCTAAATATTGTTGAATTATTAGTTAAATCATTATTATAGTATTTTTCATTTCATTCATAGTATTTTTTATAAGTTTATCTCATACATAAGTACATGTAACAAGCATTTATATGTGATTTAAAAAAAATATATTTAAAGCTCCTACAAGCAAAAAAATTAGTTATAAGAGTAAGCTCAAATTTATCACAAATTCCAAAAACGCTTTGAAAATTCTAAACATTTATTATAATAAATATTTATATTAACTTTAATTGTGATTAGTCAGTAAAGTATGTCTATATACAATCAATCAATCGAAAATACAATAGTGAAAATTAATTTTAATCGGTTAAGCCGTTTCTAAAATTAGTATACCGTGCACAAACGCCCAGACAGACAAACAAAGATTTTAAAAATCATTGTTTGCGATACTACAACATTTATGCCACTAGTAATGGTTTTTCTCATATATCTTCCATGTTATTTGTAATTATAATAAAAAGGAAATTTGTTAATTTTGTCTGTATATAATTTATTTTATATCTTAAATCAGGCTTTGATGGATAATAATTAAAAAATACTTGCAAATTTTTATCTGAAAAAAAAAGAATATATAAAATTTGAATCAGATTTCATGAAATTTAGATCAATAAAAATCGTGTTCAGTATAGCCAGTTTTTTTTTTGTAATAATATCTAACTGACTGTCATTAATTTTAAGTAAAATAGACTGTATAAAAAAACGTCCTATTTTAATTTAATTACTCTACAGGGTGGAAGTGTCTGCACCACTTTAAATAAACCTCAGTTTTAACTACTCTATATAAGCCTAATACAATATATTTTTTTCCCAAAAATGAAAAGTGACTTTTTTAAACAAAATAAATATTAAAATAGTTGTTGTTATATAAAACGTTGTAATTTGTCAAGAACGGCGCACGCAAACATAAACCTATCAAAGGGAAACCGCCGCGTACGCCTCATTCCGAAATCGTAGGAGTATGTATTGACGTTATTGGTATCTATACGTAATCGCGTCACACGAAATACAGGTAGGTATGGATAAACATCGTGAAATGAAAAAAAAATCCTACGTCCAAACTGTCGAGGTATCTTGATAATTTTTTTAGGTATGGGTTTAAAATATTTTACCCTATATGACGTTCCCGTAAAAGGAGCGCTGATACTTCCATCCTGTGTATATATATTTAATATGTATATTTTTAATTTAATAATCTATTTCTTCACATAACAGATAACAAATATATACATATGGAGATATCATAAAAAATATGATAATTTCTTTGGACTTATTTCATTGTTCCTATAAATAATAAGTAGTTTTAATTATTTTTGTACCTTGGAAGGGTTATGTTTTAGCGCGTATGTACATAAGTAACAGTTAAGCCAGTCAACCGATCTTGAGACGTCGTAAGATTGTATGGTTTTTTGTTTTGCTTTAGCAGTTGTTAAAATTTAGTAATAAACGTAAGCAACGAATATATCAATAATTAAACGCCAGTTGTACTGTAATAAAAAATATTTCTCCTAATGTTCCTTTATAATTATTAACTATTTACCTATTTTTTATATATTGTTGTAGATAAAAAATGATATACAGCAAATGTGATAACAAATTATCAATGTTTTAAAATAAAGCATTATTTTTAGGCTTAAGTGTTTAATTTATTGGAAAATTGAAAATAATAAACAATTTGATTAAAGTGAATAAGTTTTTTTTTCTTATGATGCATTAATATTCATAAACTGAGCGTAAATTGTACTGTATTTTCTTTAGCTTGACGCTTTATCCCTTACATAGCAATGAAGACAGAGCAAACCTGGGAACCTAGTGTTAAGACACTCCATTCCCCATTTTCCGCTGAATTCTTAATATATTGTGTTGTTCTTAATATATTGTGTGGGCGGTGTGAGTTCCGCCACTAAGGCGGAACCCAACACCGCCCTTTGCCTCATTATCAAAGCTAGGAAATGGCTAGGAAATATTCAATATATTTACTCGAACCCACAACAGTAGTTACAGTCGAAAAAATACTGATTTTTAAACATTCATCATATTTTTTATTAATATGTATATTCATTTACAAATACTGAAAGAAAAGTTCCGTAAATGCGATTTCAACCTATCTTAATGAACTACTCAACTTTATTAAAACCTTAAAGGTTACAAATGTTGTTTAAAATTTTTGAACAAAATAAAAAAAAATCAAAATGTAGGAGTAAATAAATAAATAATTCAGCTTCACCTGTATCCCGCATACAGCAGGGTAGGAGGGAAACTAGTGTTAAGACACTCTGTTCCCCACTTTCCTTTTCTTACAGTGTGAGCAACACTTTATAAATAAATAAAACAATAAACAGAAATTAAATTTCAATTTTATTTGCGAGATTACATAATTTCTTTCACAAAATCATAATATTAGAAGAAAAAAAAGAACTATTCATTTTTTTTCTGTTAAATATTAACAAAATGAATTCTCCATAACGTTTTGACAAACAAAATAACCTTCTTAAATATACAAAATCTACTTTAATCATTAATTTACATTAGCTAACGGCGGAGGGAATAGCAAATTCGATTCCAACTTTGAAAGAATTTAAAAAAAAAGCATTTGAATATTATAAAATAGTACATTAGATTCAAATCTGCACTCTTATTTTTTAATGTACCGAGTTAAAATAAAAAAATAGATTAAAATAAATAACTTATGGCAACAGGTGGGCTGTATAGTGTATATTATAAAGAAATATTATGCATGGGAGGTACAAAAACTAAAAAAAAATTAAAAATGGGAAAAAAGTGGTTGCTTAAAAATGGGAAAAAAGTGCTATGAATAATATTCATTAAGTTTCATTGCTTTATCAAATTTTTAACATTAATTTTGCATTTAACAAATGAATTACATACATACATGACATTTATTTAAATTCAAAGCAAAATCACCTCCACCATACAAAAATTCCGACCAAAGCCGCGCTCTAGTATTAATCTAACTTAATTATTATATACATTTATTTATTCTATTATTATATACGTGTTTAGTTGGCATCATATAAAAAAAAATAAACCCACATTTAAATTCTTCATTTTGTATTATTTTTTACATGAATTGCACAATTAGGCGGAGAGAGCGTAGTTTTAAGACACTCCATTCTCCATTTTCTGTCCATTTAATGATGTGCTAAATGAAGACTATTAACGTTAAGTAGTAATTTTACATTAATATGGCTTATACATCAGAATAACACATAGGCTGCAATTAAATAACTATAGCCTATGTGTATGTGAAATATTTCTATAATTTGGCTATAATATAAAAAAAAATTAATTAAACCAATATTATTAATAAAAATAATAATTTATCGTTATAAATATATATATATATTAGACATATGTATTATGCTCATTTTCTAGTGAAGCCAAAAATTTAAGAGGGCCTTAATTTGCTAAGGGCTTTTACTTTCAATCACTTCCAAACACATTTTTCGTGTTTTCGAGACATTGCATTTTGGATAGCGTAACCCAACGTCGCACTATACCAATCAAAAATATGATGCCAACTTAAAACTTACTTACTTAATTCGACAACTTTTTAAGGCAATTATTTAGGTATTTATTATAAAAATGAAGGTACAAAATGATCTATTAAAAACTATCAAGCAGATGTCGCATAATGTGAATATAGAACATTTTAAGCAGAAAACTGTCTTAATACTAGATTTCCTCTTTTTCGCGTGAAGTTTAATTTATTTAAAGAAACTTTGAGTTAAGCAGGACTTGAACCCACATCCTTCTAGCATAACCAAGCACTCTAGTAAATTATTATTTAAGTTTTCTATGAAAGAATGCAATATTTTAATTAAAAAAAAAATATATAATTAAAGGACAACCAATAGTTTAATTCTCTCGAGTGCTTTGGACAGTAGGAAGGCGCAGGTTGTAATATAAATCCTATGATAAACAAAAAAAATTGTGTTCAATAAATTAAAAATCCAAAATGTCTAAACAACACTTATCACTGGTTTTAGAAAATGTATCAACATATTACTATATTCACAATATTATAACATTCTGGCTACTTCTCTATAGTATGGCTTATATCTTTTAACAGTAGTTTGGTTGTTAAAAAATGAAAATTTATTAAAAGGTAATATTTATTAATTTGTGATTTTTTTTTTCAATAGTTTCTATCTATATTTAATTTTAAATAAAATGAATATTGTTATCATACTCACGTCAATTGTTACTAAACTTACATTAAATCAATTCAATTTGAACCACTTTTTAAATTAGAATAAGATAAATATTGAATATCTTGCACTCAATAAATTGTACGTGACGCTTGTGATTTCGATTTCCACTCGAGGAGACGAGTTATGTTAATTTACTCGCTGTGGTAACAAAACACGTAAGCAATATTTAGAAAAATGGGTAAGTGCGTGGGGAACAGGGCGTCTAAACACTAAGTTCCCTTTGCACCCTATTCAATGCGGGATACAGCGTGTAAATAAAAAAATCAAATAAACACTAACGAACATCTCGAGAGTACAATTACAACTAATTCCTAACAACCAAACTATCGTCATAAGACAGAGTAAAAAAAAATCTACAATTGAGTTTGCAAAATTAAATGATATTGTGCATATTTTTCTATACAGGTACAAATAACACATCAGTCTGGGTTGTATGAAAATTACCGGAAAAGAATCCACTACCATCAAAACTAACATGGCTGTTCATTCATAATCTTTTAATTTTTTTCCTAAATAACTTAATAGTAAGTTATTTATATTAAAAATATACATTATCGAGACAATTATATTTGAAGCATTTACATAAACACATATAAATAAATATATAAAGAAAAAAAAAGAAGATTGTACGAATCGTTTAAATCATACAACCTTTTTACTGCAAAAATCTTTTCATAGACAAAGTATTAATAAAACTAAATATACAATTTATATTAAAGGCAAAAAATAACCTAGTTATCATTTAGTCCTGCTTTTCTTTTTGCCTTAATAACAAAAATTTAAATATCTAATGAAGGATGAGGCGGTCGTGGGTTCGATGGTGACGTTAGGTATTAAGATACAACACATAATGTCTCGAAAATTGGGCAGAGAGTGGGAAATGGAGTGTCTTAACATTGGGTATTCTTTGCTTATCCTGATACAACGTGAAGCTAAAATAAAATGCAATGCTTCACTATCGAAATAAGGGCCAAAATAAATAAATAAGAAAAAAATATAATATTAGCAAAACAAGGAATGTCTCTAGAGAGGACAGAAAGTGGAGAATGGAGTGACATGTGTTATGTAAATTCTCTTTAACCTTACATAGATATTTATATCTAAATTTGGACATTTAAGAACCAAAAAAGTTAGACATACATAATATATTAACTAACAAAACTTTTTCATTGCATACATATTTCTTTAGCTTCACGCTGGGGGAACTGGGAACGTAGTGTTGAGACACTCGGTTCCCTACATTCCGCCAAATTCGTAAGGCATTACGTGTTGAGTGGCGGAAATCAATGCAGCGCTTTCCCTCATTACTAGAGCGAGGAAATGAAAATATTGCATATCCATATGCTGCAGTGTCGCACTATATAAATAAAATCAGCTTCACGCTGTACCCCGCATACAGCAGGGTAGCCAGAGGGTAGCAAGTGTTAAAACACTCTATTCCCCACTCTCCGCCGAATTCTAGATTCATTGCGTGTTGCGTGGAGGAACTCATCGCTTTGCCTCGCACTAGAGTGAAGTAATGGAAATATACATTTAAATAAATATTTTATATCCTCGAGTGAGAAATGAACCCACAACCAGTCGCGTTGATAGTCACATTTTGTGCCCCCGCGCCACGACTGACCCCATAACAATAATAAATATATGTTAAAGGGAAACAAAAATGTGACATTTTAACAATCGCAAAGTACTTTATACTATGAAAAGTATTACCAAATACATAAAAATCAATCAAATAATATTTATAATATTTACAAATTAAATTATTTATGCACCATTTCTTAATAACGTTTTAGCAAAAAGGGTTGCCAGTACAAAAAAAAGTAACAAACTAATTAAAAAAGATTTTCTTTATTAGAAGAAAACGTCCTCCATTAAGTGTTAATTAAATTTAAATTAATTTTATATGGCTAACTTTTTTATTTTTAAATAAAAAAAGGTTATTACCTTAAAGTACTGGAATAAATACATATAATACTACATTCTTCTTGTTTTCATCACAAAAATAAAATAGGGTTGAATTGATAACCTCCTTTTCTTACAGAAGAAAGTTTAAATTAAGACATTTTTGCATATGTTTAAGGGCAATGTTTCATATTTCAAAATAATATAATACTTCAACTAGATTTTTTCATTTTTATTCGTGTCATATACATATTATATAAAAGAGTCCCTATATTAGTACTGACAACCCCAATCGAACTCCATGCCACCAATTAACTAAAGAAGCTTATTCAACATTAATATTACAAATCTATTAATATAATTGAAAGTATCTAAAATCAACAATATCTGTAAATAAAATGTTTTAAAATGCAAAATTTTGACTTTTAAATAAATGTCTGTAGACTGTAAATGCAATGGTTGTGGGATCGGTTCCTAATTGGCAAAAAAGATTACTTTTAATTTCCTGCCCTTGTAGCACAACGCGCGGCGTTGAATTACGCAAAATACATAATAGAAGTTAATAACATTTCATATACAGATATTATTAAAAGACACAAATTTTCATTATTATGCTTTACCCCACCGCCTGCGGTAAGATCATCAGTCTGTACATAGAAAGCTTAAATAGCAATTTTAAGTCACAATTATTCGAAACTTGACATGTTTGGACAAGTTTCATTTGCAAGAATGGAATCTGCAGATAGCCGAGGCATTTATTAAGACTTCATTCATTTTTTTAATGTCAACCATGATTATAACCCATTTTGTATGAATTTATATACATAGTCCTTTTTATTTGATAGATGTTATATCTTCTTTTTTATTATTTGGCTGTTCTTTGGCCAAGTTTGACATATTATGTCAAATATTAAGTCATTGACATTTAATCTGTCATTGTTTTTTTTTAACCAATATAACTATAAAATGTAATATGAATGCAATTCTTCCATTATTAAGAACTTTCTATTTAATCTATATGTCATGTATCTATAATAAATTGAGCAAAAAGTATTAAAAAAAAATTATCTATAATATATTTTTTTATTTAAAATTTCCCAACTAAAATATTATTATAAAATGTTGTTTTATAATTATTTATATTATGCTTATGTTTTTTTATCTGTAAGTTGCAAAGGCACTCAAAATTTTTTTTTCTATCTTTCACAATATTATTTAACAATTTCGAAGTCCGAAACTTTGCTATAATTAAAAAAACGGTTATTATGATTTTCCAAACACAGAAAAATATTTTGATGGCAATAAAAAAAAACAATTGAATCCATGCATCTTCGAATCTACTCAAGCTCTTTAGCCACTTAAACCAAACATTATTAATCAGCTATGACAATGGTGTGGTTTGATTAGCTAGAAAGCCTAAATAGGTTTTCGATGAAGCATGGGTTATTTTTTTATGTTTCTTAAAATTCTCCTTTTCTTAATGACTTTACGTTTTTCACATTCCTTAATTTAGTATATAAAATGCTAATATTATGCATATTTTATTGTTCACAACGAAATTTATATTCTATTTTGAGTTTTTCTTTATGTAAGCATAATTAAATTTAATTAAATAATAAAATGTTATCATTCAACTATTAAAAACCAGTAATTTTCATTTATATAATTATATTATACATATTAGGAAGACTAAAATAAAATGTCAAAAACTTATTATTGGTTAGTATTACATTTTTTTAAAATTCTCTTTATAATGGTATCATTGCCACATCGTTCAAAGCCAATTTGGCCAATATAATCTATTGTTCAATATTTAATTTTTAATCTGTATCAAAATTTCATTTGACAGATCTAAATCTATGTATTAAGATTAGACATTACATTACTTAATTTATACATTTGTGCTATATCCGTACAAATATTGTAAGTCCATAAATTTTCAATATCCAAATACCTTCAAAAGACAACAAATTTACTTCCAAATAACACTTAAGAAGAAGACTAAAGATATTGAAAATTTCCTAATCAAACGCACTCTTGTCTATAATATCCGATCACTGATCAACATCACATCTTCTGTCACTAACACTAACTATTATAGTCCTTATCACATCTGTCATCGTGATCCCAATATTTCTGATTCCGTGGAACTTCCGCAACATGCCTTCTCGGTGGAGTTTTTGAATCTTCCCCACTATTTCTTCTATTTGCCCTACCTGGATTCGATTGCCTGGACTCCCTCGAACTTCTTGAGGCCGATCTAACCTCACGCTCTTTTTCTTCCTCATTTAAGCTATCTTTAGATCGAGTCCAACTTTTTTTATTCTTATTTGCGTCTTCTTTGATCTCATTTTTATCTTTCCTCCAGTTCTCTACTGGCTTTCTTGTATTTGAGGTTTTTTGGACTTCATTATTCACTCTTTCGGGCATATTTGGCCTTGGCTCTGTATACTGTGGAATGAATTCTGGAGCATTATAGTTGGGTGTTTGAAAACTTTGTATATATGCTCCATCACCTTGTTGCAAATAGTTAACATACGGTTCTTGGTAATTATAATTTGGCGGCGGATAATTCGGAGGCATTACTGTAGGATTGAAGACCTCACCTTCCTCTTTTTTCTCTTCCTGCCTCCACGAATTCAAATCATATCTCTTATTTAGATTACTTTTTATAGTCCAAGTATCAAAGCTCTCTTGCGACAACTGCTCCTGTCTTAATAGTCCAGCTCCAGCCCCTAATATGGGTCTTAGCTTAGGCTTGGCATCCTCATCTTGATTTAAGTTAATTTGAGACAGATTCTGCCCCACATCTGTTTCTTCTTTTTTTTTCCACGACCCATATGAAACCTCACTGAAATTATCATCTGATGTCAAATCTAAATGAGCTGCATAGAACTGCTGCAAAGTGTTCGGTAACGGCAGAAACTTATTCAAACATAGATCCGCGGATAGTAAAAGCCAAATAATGCTGACAGGTGGTGGTGTTAGGAGGCGCAGTCTGATTGATATTGATAGGTCATCCAGTTCTTGAGCTAACACTGATAGGAGTTCCCGACCATTTTGCATGAGCTGTTAAGAAAAAAAAAAAGATTTTAATATATGTACGTGTAGCATATGACGAATTTGTGACATTTGGATGCAAAAATGTTTATTAATAGCTACCGTTTTCATATATATTCATTGTAATTTCTTCGTAAATACTGAGTATTAAAAATGTATTTTTTTTATAAATGATGAAATAAGCTTCTCATTATAATGCAAGCTCGTTATAATTAAGGCTAGTTGTGGTGCAGGAGACAAGCGTGCGACTGTTAAATGTGATAGTTGTAGGTTCGACTCAGGGAAATTAATTTAATATTTTCGTTTCCTCGCTTTAATAACGAGACAAAGCGCGGAAAGTAAGGAACGGAAGTGTCTCAATGGAGAACGGAGTGTGAACACTAGGTTCCCAGGTTCCCTCTGCCTCCTCTACGCTGCTATGTACGGGATATTCACTACGAAATAAATAAATCAAAACACAAAGCGTTTACGCTTACTCATTATACATTAACGTTATCACTCACCTGAGTAGCAAGACTTCTATGAGCTCTCAGATCATCACTTGCTAATAAAGCTCTCATATATTGTAGTAGTGGGTTTGCTAAAATGTGGACTTTGTTGCCATTGCATAGGCGGGCCTCTGAAATTTATAAAAAATACACAATTAAATTAAGTTTTTTTAAAAAAAAAAGCTTCATATTTTACTCGCTCTGCAGGGAAAACAGAGAGAAACCAACGTAAAACTCTCCTTTTCCCACGTACCGTCTTATATTCGAGTGCTGGAATTTGGCGGCCGTTGTGCCATTACGCTACGGCGGCCTCAAGTGTGTAATTATAACTAGCGACACAAATCCGACTTCGCCAAATTATATAATACATTTTATATAACTCATATTTTTTTAACTTAAAAAAGTAATATATAAAGTTGAAGTTCGATAATGATGAATGAATACTTTAGTTAAGAACTGTTTTATGACAACGCCCACAAAAAAAATATAAATATATATTAAAATAAACTTTACTTATTAAATTTATTTAAATTTTGTGTATGTGTGTGTGTCTTATATAATACACACACACATATATATGCTTGTGTATGTATTATATGAGAAGATTATCAGTTTCCTCATATGTGATGCCTTTTAACCAATCCACAGCAATACGCTCACAAACTTGGAGACAACGAGAGTATATTTTTTATAAATTTTATAGGAGCTACATCCTACACGATGAACACGTAAAAAAAAAATTGTTTTATATGTCACGGTTGATATATAGTAACTCCTATAGTAATTTAAAAAAATAGAGGATCCGCCACATGCTGTGCACGGCGGTTGGGGCTGAGCGAAACTATGTTGCGCATAATTTTGCGATATTTTCTGTTTTGTCCGCACGCGCTAGGTTATGTTAGTCAAAGTTTAATAATATGTTCACGTGAATTTCAAAACGTTGGGACACATTTTGACCATTTACTCAAAAACTACAATTACAATTATCACCAAACTAGATGAGGCCAGTTGTGGTGCAGCGGCACAAAGTGTGACTGTAAAACTGACTGGTTGTGGGTTCGATCCCCATTCGAGGAGATAAAATGTTTACTTAAATTTTTATTTCCACTTCTTTGCTCTGGTGTCGAGGCAAAGCGCGGCGTTGAGTACTGCCACTCAACACGCAATGCCTCCAGAATCCGGCAGAAAATAGGGAACGAAGTGTCTTAAAATTAGGTTCCCTCTGCCTACCCTGCCGTGTGCGGGATACAGCGTGAAGCTGACTAAACCAGGTTTGCTGGGCTCACCGTGTCGTCCACAAGGTTCCTGCTAAATTTCATATTACTATAGAAATAGAATACCGGTAAAGTAGGGAGAAATTTATGTCGCGTTTACCATCTGCTTATGCCACTGAGCCACGACGGCACCTATGTTCAGTTTATATATAAGTCTTTGTTCTAATAAAAATATATATTAATATTAAGTTGATGTAACAAATAAAGTATTAAATTAGATTAAAAAAAAAATTTATTACCTGCAAAATAATCACCCATCAGGTTGGCTGCATTAATCAAATATATTGGATTTGATCGCTCTAGCACATCCAATTCTGTAAACACATTTATTTTTTTAATATTAATTTTTTTAACCTGGGATCCTAACCCTAATATGGAAAATTAGTGTCTCACAATCTAATTTTAAATTTTTTATATGTTTTTTTAATAAGTATGAATTAAACTTAAATTAAATACCCCCAACACAAAAAGCTTTATACTTAAAGCTACTTTAAGTTTACTTTACTTTTTACTACTTTAAATAAACAATTAGGAAAAGCTAATAATCTGTAATCATGGCTAAGAAAACTCTGGTGGAATTGTCATTTAAAAAAAATGAAATCCAAACCGGTTCTAACGTTTGGGGGTTACCATGCCCCAGACAGAGATACAGACACCCATATCCACAAAATAAAAATCTAACACGCAACTCACTAGTAAAAGTTCCCTGCATAACAACATTCAACAATGCAGCTCTTAACAACTGTTGCCTCTGTTGTCGCGTGAAGGAGGCACCGACGGCGGCCATCTTGCGCGACGTAACTGAGCTCTGCAACGCCGCCGCGCGGAAACTGGCGAACGCCTGGCTGAGGGGTGCAGGTTCATATTTGTATATCATTGTTGAGGATAACGGATGGATATACTGATGTGGTTTTTAGAACAATTAAGTTTTTAGAGTATGAATGCTATTTTAAAGAAAATTATCAATGTTATAATGAAAGCAGCAGATAAAAAAAAGGAAAATTTACGATGTGAGAGAGAAATATGAGTAAAATAATTTTAGCATTTGGGTACGGAATCCATAACCTGAAGTTACAGCCAAAACAATAAAACAGTTATTTTACAGATATTTTTATTATTTAAATAAATCACTTTATATTGAAATATCTTCTTGTTTTATGAACCAATTGAAATAAAACTAACACTAAATTTTAAGGGAAGTCTCCCAAAATACAAAAGTAAAAAGTGCATTGTACTCAGTTAAGCCGTTTGTGAGATTATCATGCTCAAATGCACAGACAAATAGACAAAAAAATAAAAATAATTGTTTTGGGTTCTATTACTTTAATTAATGCCCTGCCATGCCCCATGTACAGACAGTTACTTAGTTTTATTATATGTATAGACTATATAAATATGTATACATACATACATATTTAAGTTGTGACTCAACACAAATTGACATTAACTTTCATACAATTATTAGTCAAATCAAGGGATATATACATATCTTAAACAAAACTTAAAAAATACTTACTGTAATCTTGTTTCATCAGGACACATGTTTGTGACTGTGGTTTCAAAATGTCTTAGTTTCCTATTAAACTGTATACCGTCTTCGCCCGGCGAGAATTGTTCCAACTGTAAAGTAATTAAAATAAAAAATAAATAATCTTGTTAAATACCACTGTAAAATGTATCATTTTGATTAATCAACTGAAGGCGGGTTGAAAAGCGACGTATTTTTTTAGCTTCGATGGGTTCGACTCCTACTCGAGGAAATGTAATATTTAATATCTTTATTCCTTCGCTGTGGTACGCGGCAAAGCACGACGTTGATTTTCGCTACTGAACATTTGTAATTAATGCTTTTAATACAGAATATATTGTAAAAAAAAACTAGCGTAAAAGAGGGTGGTTGTAAGAGAAACACATTATAAAAGCAATGAAATTGTATCATTCAAAGGCGATTGCATGTCGGCAAATGGAAGGAAAAAAAGAATGAAACTCGTATGAAATATTGTTAATGGAATTACTTAGAATGTCTTTCTGAATAATTTAGAAACATATAAACCATATTATTATTTAAAAACGTTAACCACTATGGATTTCTAACAAAGAAATGGAAATATAAATTTAGTGGGAAATTTCGATTACCCCTAAATTTATATTTCCATTTCTTCGCTCAGGTGTCGAGGAAAGCGCGGCGTTAAGTTCCACCACTCAACACGTAATGCCTCCACAATTCGGTAGTAAATGGGGAACGGAGTGTCTTAACACTAGGTTCCTACACAGCGTGAAGTTAAAAAAAGATATTAAAAAAGAAAATAAACCTACCAAAACCAACAACGGTGCAAATTGCTCATCCACATGCAGAAGTTCAGCGAGACAATCATCTTCTTTCTTCTCATCTTTGACAGGTTCTTCATCATCATTTTCCACTCTTGTCTCTGGAAAGATGTGTTTGACTATTTACGATGGATTAATTTATTCTATGTTTATAGGATGATGGTACAGTATGGTCTATGAGTCGTGGCCACCATGAAGTTAGCTGGATTTTTCTGTAATTAGTTTTTTTTTGGCGTAAAAGTTCAGAAAGCCCTTTTTCAGGGCAACCACGACTTGTCGACCGTATTGTATTTAACAATATGATACAACAGTACGGTTGATGGGTCGTAGCTGTCCGGAAGTTGGCTTTTCTGAACTAATGAAATGTAAAAATTCCTACAATCAAATCTGCATCCTAAAATTAATGCGGCCGTTTAGTGCTAACTTCCAGGCAGACACGATTCCGAACCCGTTTTGTAAAGTGATTTCTAATGAAGATGGAAGCGTGGAGAGTCTAAGTCTTAGCATACATGTGTCACGGAATGTCTCAACTCTAGATTTCCTTTGCTTACCCTGTAGCGCTGCCAGATCTCCTGATTATGGCGGGACGTTCTGATTTTAAGCCCAAAATTTAAATGTCCCTGACTTTGAAAAATTTGATAGTGTTCATTAACTCTTACTAGTATGTAGTAAAGTGCGTGAATGAGTGACTGTATGGAATGAGCGAATTTATTATGAAAGATGCGTTTTAAAACGCATACAGTACAGTTGACGTATCGTTGCCGCCCTGAAGTTTGCTAAAGATGCTTAAGCAGATATATCCTCAGTATTTTTCTTACTTTTCATTATTTTCTTTTCGAATAAACAAAGCGCAGAAATTTTAACTTAAGGGTGGCTGTGGTTGTCAACCGTACTGTACACTACAATAAAGTTAAATTTTAAGATATAATCAAATGATTTCTAAAAACCACTAACTATTAACATTACTTTTTTTTAATTTCTTCACTAACCTGTAGCCCTGGGGCTAAGCTCCGCTAGTGTTCTAGCCGCGTTGATCTCCTCATAATCGTCGCCTGGACGGGTCTCCCGAGCCGGTGGTGGTAGGTGATGACGCCCTGTGTACCCGCGACCGCGTCCGGAGGACATTTTGTACTGGAATTATTATAATAAAAACGATTATTTCTATTTCTATAATATTAAAAAATAATTGTCTATAAATCCAAACATGGCTTCGCACGCTTAAAGTTTTTGTTATATTGTAGACAAGTTATGTTAGCCTCTGTGTTATTTTGATGTATAATCTATATAATTGTAACGTTTCATCTAGGTCTGTTCAGTAGATTTTGTGTGAAATTGGAAGAAATATCTATCCGCACAATGTTTTATCTGACATTGTGTGGTGAGTGTAATCATATCATGTCCAATTACCAATACAAGGTTGAAAATAATTCATTCCCCAGATTGAGAATTGAACCCCTAACTAATGTGCTTTCAGATAGACACCGTGCCACAGCCACACAACCTCATGTGAATAATTGTAATTATCCTGCTCTAGCAAGACAAAACACAGCATTAAATTCAGCCACTCCACAGGCAATTTCTTGAATGCAGACAGGAAGTAAAACATAAAATGCTTTGACATTAGTTTTACTCTGTGTATTCTGATAAGCTAATATTTTCTCAACATATGAAATTAACAATGCAATTGAATTTTACAAAGAATAACAAAGTTAAGAGACAGGACTAAGACTTTTATCTTATTAACCACAGTAATTGTTATTTTTTTACTTTATTTTTTTTATGACTTTATGTACTAGATTTAGCACCACCATAAGCAAACACCATTTCAAAATAGAAACTGTAAATTATTGAACCAATTTTACAAAATATGAACCACCATATATTTATTATGTTACACATAAATTATTCCATATTTAAACTACCATGTTAATAACTAAATTTATAATACTTAAGCTTAAAAAATTAAGGTTTGTCAATGTTTTAACTGAGAATTGCCATATTTATGTTGATAATGTAATTTTTAAGTTTGGTACATTGTGGTAATAAATTACCTTGCCTTTGTGGTTTTGGTTGTTTAAAATGAAAGCTAGAAACGACAAAGTTATCCCTACAGAAATATTAAAAAACGTGTGTAATCTGTAAATAGCCTGAATCTATACATTTTAACTGTAAATCATTTTTTTTTAAAGTGTAGCTGTCCTGCTATAATCTTACAATCAAAAATATTTGTTTAAGATAACAGCAGCTGACATTTCTTAGGTATTTTCACAATACTTTTTAAGGTCATGTGTAACTTCACACGTTTGTCGACTGTTTACACAATAATTTAAGTTCAATTATCATATTTACCCGTCGTGAATAAAGAAATATTTACTTACTTGATTTTATAAAATAACCCTGAATGATGATATACCATAAAACTGACACTATATGTCAACGCTTTTTTATCAATGAAAAACAAAGTTATTTACGACGAACGACGCATTTAAAAATGACACAGGCATAAATGAAAATTTTAAGGAAATCCACTTCATGTTTAATATATATTGTCTTCAATTAATCCTAACACGTTTGAGATATTTAAAATTCATTCACACAGTCCACCGGTGGTTTGATGACGAATTTTGAAAAATAAGGTTTCTTTATTGATTACCACGCCATTGTAAATTGAAACTTATATATAAGATAAAATACTCATCTTGTAACAAATTAATTCAATTGAGTTTACTCACCAGTAATTTATATTTAAAAACAGTTTTTGTTAGTTATTTATTTCCTGGTTGTTTCACGTAGCGTAGCGGTTGTCATGCATTTCATTTCCATATTGGCGACGCTAGTGATTGGAAACTGTTGCCACAGATAGCTTATTTTGCAATGATATGTATAAAAAAATAAAACTACAATTTGTAAAAAGAGTCGATATATATTTTATATAATTTCATAAATGAATGAAATATTATTAATTATTATGATAAAAAGAAAATAAATATATCAATACATCTTCAACAGCATTATTAAATCAATTTTGTTTCAAGTTTAAAGTTTTGCTCAAATTTAATTCATGATCAAAATATTTTTTTAATAACATAAAATGTTAATTTTAGAAATGAAATATTCGTATTAATACCAATAAGACTACTAATTAAAATTAATAAGGAACAATGTCCCTAAATCATAAAAGCAATTAAAGTGAAAAATTGTAATTAATAGTATTTTAATAACACAAAACCTTAAACTTAATTAATTATATCATATATAAAAGTGTAATACATTTATTTATTAATTAAAAAAGAAAGAAAAAGATTTATAAAGAATATTTCGATCGACGTAACAGAAATTGACATTTCCGTTTTTTATACGACAAAGTGTGGAGGGGAGCGTGTTTCGGTCGCACAGTAGGAGTATCAATTTCGCAGATTTTTCAAATATAATGTAATTTGTGAAACGTATATATCTTATAATTTACTTCATGTAACTATTTCTAATAGTATTTTATTAATTTATATTATTCATTAAACGATTTTAATTGGATATTTCGGGTTTAAAGTCCATCGCATCTTAAATTATCGACAGTGCGCTTCTGATAATTGTTTTTATTATTGATATTTTCTATTTTGGATTCTCAAACGAAAATGGTTGCCTAAATTTTCCATAATAATTTTAAAAACCGTACTTAAACGTAATATTAGCTTTATTAAGTGAATAACCATTGATATAGTGAGATTTTTAATTAATAAATTTTGTATACAACACATATTAATATCTAATAAAAGATAGCAAGATGTCTGACGGTCATATAGAAGTAAACCAGCAGAGGAAAGAGAGTGTAGCGGCGGCTAATGTACCCAGTGATAGTCCAGTGACAGACCCTGGCCAGGTCCGTGGTGGAAATCCTGATGGTTCAGCAGGAAAATTCGAAGGGCAACGAGGAAAATCTGGTGCATTGAAGAAGTCTGCTAGATACAGAAGTAGATCCCTTTCAGCATCCTCAGCTGATTCATACAGCTCTACATCATATACTGGTAAGTGTTTGTTCTGTTATTATACACATATTTACTGTTTTTTTGGTTACAGGTTACAACAAGTTAAGTAGTGTTTAAATAAAAATATATAATATAATACATGTGAAGACTACACCTTCATCTTGTTATCAATATAATTATCACATTAACCACTGCAATAATTTATTAATAATTATAAAAAATAATTTTTTAATAATTATAATTAATGATAAAACATAAGAGGCCATTGTGGTGGAGCTATGCAGTGTCTCGCTGTAAGTGCTATACAGGGGGGTTCAATTGTCAACAGAATTATTATTATTTCCTTGCTGTAGTGATAAGACAAAGTGTGGTGTTTAATACCTCCACTGAACAGGCAATGACAGGGTCTTAACACTAGTGATGTTATATTCCTGCAAAATTGAGAAACTTGTTCCAGCTAAAAAATGGCTGGGGACTAGAATAACTATTTAAACAGGTTCCAAATTCCATCTACTATGAATTTAGTTTTTCTTAATACCCTCTGATGCAGGTAGATTGTTTATTGTTTTTAAGTGCACAAGTAAAAATTCTATATAAATTACTAAACTAACCAGAATTATTTTGAACTTCGCATAAATCATTTCTGTTCTGGAATACTTACACCAATTCATGTAGCTGGAACTGTTCTGGAACAATCATCTGGAGTGTTAAGACACTCCGTTCCCCCCGCCAAATCCTGGAAACACTGCATTCTGAGTGGCGTAACTGAACGCCACGCTTTACCTCATTGCGAGAGCGAGGAAATGAAAGTATTAAATATTTCATTCCCCCGAATGCAAAACCCACAAACGTCGCGTTTATAGTCGCGCGCTTGTGCCCCTGCACCACGGCCTCACTCATTCAGATATTTGCCCTATTTACAAAACATCTTAATAAAGTAATAAACATTCCCTAAAGCCATTTTATTAAAATTTTTCTCTTTCCCAAAGCATATTTTTCTTGAATGTATTAGCATTTATTTTAATAATACTCTTATTATGATAAACAGTATTCATATTGTCTATTATGGCTAAAATGTTTTTGTTAAAGTAAAAAAATAACAAATTATCCATGGTTATTAGAATTCCTTTTGTTTTTGTAGTGTAGCTGATTTATTACTTTTCCAATACTAATGATATTTTTAAACATTTTTATTGTGTTATTCCACACTTAGGAGAGAAAAATTACTTATTTAGAAAACGTATAAAAATTTTAACGTAGCGGGACTCGAATCCGCGTCTCATTGAAACCGATCTGGTCGGTCTGGACCTGGTTTCCAAGAGGCGCGGGTTCGAGTCCCACTACGTGAAAATTTTTAGAAGTTTTCTAAATAAATACTAATGATGTTTTTTTTGTTTAATAAATGTGTACATTATACATATTTAAATGTTCATACATATGAACTATAAATTAATAAATATATTGAACAATATATTTATTAATTTTTATTTTTTTTAGATGCACGCTTTATCTCGTATAGGTCGGGGTAGACACGAGGATCTTAGTGTTAAGACACTCCGTTCCTCACGCTTGAGACATTTCGTGTTTAGTGGCGAAACTCGATGCCGCGCTTTGTTACC
The DNA here is from genome assembly GCA_013421005.1 of Heliconius erato x Heliconius himera. Lineage (NCBI taxonomy): Eukaryota > Metazoa > Arthropoda > Insecta > Lepidoptera > Nymphalidae > Heliconius > Heliconius erato x Heliconius himera. The sequence continues at coordinate 1,950 of JAATLQ010036911.1, read as the reverse complement.
AGGGCGAGGAAAATAAACCTTTGTTTTTCGTCTTTGAAACGGTGTTTTCTATACGTTGTATTGTTTATTGTTTTCTTTAGAAATAAAACTTAAAGAACAGAAATTACATAATGTTACAAGACGATGTACACTTATGTGATTGGTTTCTGTTTGCGTGTATTACGTTTCTTGGTCCACTGGGTGTTTATAATTGAGAAAATTCTCATCAAGGCCTGGAATAGCTGAGTAATGTTTTGTCAAGTCAAGAATAAAATTCTTCATTAACATATAATTGGAAATATATCATTTTTTGATGTCGGTATTATACTATTGTTTCTACACAAATTTTATAAAGTTCTACCATTAGCTTCGTGCTTTGAGTTACGCTAACGGAAAGTCCAATAAAAGCCTTGCAGGTTGGACATATAAATATTTAGTCGTTGAGAGGCGTTGAGTTCCGCCACAGCGGTAAGTGGGGAATAGAAGTGTCTTAATGGGTAGGCAGTGTCTTAACATTAGGGTCCCAGGTCCCTTTGCCTACCTGCTATGTGCGGGATACAGCGTGAATCTCTATTGTATGTATATTTACTTTTCTATCTTCAGTAAAACTGTCATGTCTTTTTACGACTCTGATTTTTCTTATAGTAAGGTAGGAAACCTAGTGTAACTCCGTTGCCCACGCACATTCCAATTCAAAAGTGGACTTCAACCGGTTTTTATATTCAGAAATTTTCATCAAACTACCCTAAAAGTGTAAATTCTTACCAATAAAAAAAGAATAATCGATTGGCGTTGTCCATTTGTCGCGCACATACTGAATGAAAATTTAAGACTTATGTAATTTTCTCACGGATTACTATTGTCAGAAATGGACCAACATTAAACTGGGACCACACGCGAAGAACCTTTCAAATAAAAAAGGAATAATCAAAATCGGTTCACCCAGTCAAAAGTTCTAAGGTAACAAACATAAAAAATAGAACAATCGAATTGATGACCTCCTCCTCTTATAGAAGTCGGTTGAAAACTTTATACAAGAAAATAAAAAGGACCGCAAGTACAAAGTAATGGGAAACTACTTTTGTTTGAAGTCCATTATTTATTGACGCGTGTAGAACTTTTAACGATTGCAAACATCAACAAAGGTGGAAAAAGCTACTGCATTTTCTATTATAAAGTTAATATATAATATATATTTTTTATTTTTTTACTAATCGTCGCACGCAACTTTGTGCACATTCACTTAGAGACATCAACAATTTTTTTCCCACTCCTTTATTGTAAGGTCTTTAGGGGCAAAACTCTACGTCGCGATTTGTCTTGTAACTAGGCGAGGAAATGAATTTATTAAATAACTCATACTCTCAAATCGGATCGGAATGGAGGAATATTTGAAAATATAATATCATGGTTGAGGATTCTATAGGAGCGTATACAGGTTCGTGGTTAAAGATTTTTGAAGATGAGAATCGAACTCTGTGCCGCTACGCCACTATCTGTCTATATATAGCTTCACGCTATATCCCGAACATAAATATGTATTTCTTCAGAGGCGAGCTACTCTCGCCCCTACCCACCTGGTGACGCTGTAAAGACCATCCCAGGTCAACAGCAGTGTTTAGTAGCGGAACTCAACAGCCCGCTTTGTCTACCTTCCAGAGCGAGGAAATAAAAATTTAAATATATAGATAGATAAAATTCTTTATTGCACACACAAACTATAAGTACTAATGGCCGGTCGTGGCGCAGCGGCACGAGGTGTGACTGCAAAACCGACTGGTTGTGGGTTCGATCCCCACTCGAGGAGATGAAATATTTACTTAAATTTATATTTCCATTTCTTCGCTCTGGTGTCGAGGTTAAGCGCGGCGTTGAGTTCTGCCACTCAACACGCAATACCTCCAAAATTCGGCAGAAAGTGGGGAACGGAGTGTCTTAACACTAGGTTCCCTCTGCCTACCCTGCTGTGTG
>JAATLQ010036910.1:0-44881 GCA_013421005.1 Heliconius erato x Heliconius himera | reverse complement strand
ATAGTAGGTAGTCTGTTGTTTATAATTTCTTTCGTTAAAGTTTTCTATTGTTTGTGTCATTTGTTTAAGTGTGTTTTTTTAAATAATTGGAACATCCTTATTGGAACTACGAAAAGGCGGGTTGCATTAAGGTTTAAATTATTTTCACATTAGCAATCTTAAGTGTTTTGCAAACATAGGTACATTACATGAATAATTCAGTAGTTAAGCGGGCGAAGCCGCGAGCGGGTCGCTAGTTTATTAAATAAAAATGTACTTAAAAATGTAGTAAGAGTTCTGCCACTTAACACGCAATGCCTCAAGTATTCGGCAGAAAGTGGGGAACGGAGTGTGTCTTTCACTAGGTTTCCTCTGCCTACCGTGCTGTGTGCGGGATACAGCGTGAAGCTGAAAATAAAAAAAATAAAAATAAAAATGTAGTCCATTATTTCTTTCGTTAAACTAATTTCAATTAAAACTAAAAAAATCCGGTATTTTATCACACTTCTTAACAATTCGAAATAATTACTAAGATCAAGGGGCGATACGGATGATTGGAGCTAATCGAAATCCACTCAATAGAAATGTGCTCGAGGCATTGTCAATTGTAGGATATAGTGAAAAGTTGTAATGGAGATGTGTCGACTACAGGTTAAAATTTAGTTAAAACTTTTTACGGCTTCAATATTTTAAAATGATCTTAAATAATAAAATAACCGAAAAATACAATTTATTTCAAAATAATATATATTTCATAGAGTTATTTTTTTCAAAGGATTTTTTAGTTAGTAGTAGAGTGCCATGTATCCAGATGGTGGAGATGATATTTAAGTTTGTAACGTACTATGCGGTTAGGAAATTCGGCGGCACTTTCCATGTCGAACAGTGTCACAGAATACTCTCTATAATAAATACAGTAGAGAAAGAACAGCGAGCAGACGACTCTATGTAAAGCCAAAGTGTCAAGCTTATAGATTATTTATTGATAATGACTCTACGTAAAGCCAAACTGTCAAGCTCATAGATTATTTGAAGTAAAGTTAAGTGATTTTCAGTATAGACGACAGCTGTACTAAAATTCACTTAACATATTAAGATACTAGGTGCAGTTTTAAAAGGAATGTTCTCAAAAATTGGCGACAGGATAAATAGTTTTTTTTTGTGGGAGCGGTCAAACTTATGTCACAGAATTGAACCATGTTCCCTTACCATATAAGAAGGGAGGGCATAGCAATGAATGCTTGGCTCCTCTAATATTTGATATACAATAAGGAGTGCCAGCGCTCACGAGCATGTTTCCAAAGCAGAAACCTACGACACCGACTTTGATGCTACGTCCAGTGAAAAGCTGGCGATCCACGAGCATAAATTCTCGGGAAGCTTGTAATCTCGAAGTGTTGCATGGAGCGCCCCGTGCAACACACGAAAGAAGGCCTTCACCATGTCAGACTAACAGCCAGGCCCTCAACTTTGCTTTCAATATCAGTAGCCCAAAGGTGTTTGTTACATAAATAAGAGATTTTTCAAAAAATCTATAATATAACATGTGATGTTACAAAATCATTGGCCTTAAAACCTTAACTCGACTAAGTCTAAATATATATTCATATATTTTTGAATAAATTAATTTTATGTACAATATTGCAAAAGAAAAAATATCTATCAAATATGTAATTAATCATAATTTTTTTGACTTCATTATTTTTTAAACCTACTGAATCCTTATTCGTTTGTTAGATATCTTCAATATTATCGCCGAACAAGCGATTTATCAGAGGAAAAGAATACTTAGCGGCCCATTTTCAGCCCTTTTCTTTCGTCTGATAGGGTGTAATAATCTCATCTCTGTTCATCTACTGTCAACGAATTTCATATATCATTGCCTCTTGTATTATTACATTGTACAAGAGTATTCTTTATTAAATTTCATACTTAAAACTCTTCGTGTCAGACAGTAATATATTAAAAATACTTAATTGAATAATTTTACATTAATATACGTCGCCGTGATGCTTTTCAGTATATAATTATATTGTCGATATAGTTATTTCAATTGCTTATGTTAAGAATGCTAACGTTGTAATGAAGTAACATTGAATTATACTATTTTAATAAGTTGCAATGCGGTTATTGTAGGTTTATCGACAGTTTTTTTATTACGAAATATTTAAGGATGTTTTTAAATATTATTTTGAATTTATAAACAAAATAAGAGTGAATAAAATACTGTGAATACTTATTTAATAGTCGTGTATTTGTCGTTATATGGTGGAAATTGGGTACATGTACGGTATTGGTTTCCGAAGTAAAAAAAAGGCTGCACCGACATTGTACGGGCAGCCTTGGCTCTGGTTTAGCTTGGAGTACTACTCGTGCTTCGCCACTGGCTAACCTCGGCTATTTGGATAATTAATTATTTGGTTAATTCATTTTTATTTTAATTATAAATGTGGTTAAAACCTATTCATAATGATGTACTTTGAGTCTTGGCTCTGGTGTGGTTTGGAGCACTATTTGTGCCCCGCCACCGCCTTACCTCGACTATTCGAATATTTGATTATGTAATTAATCAATTATTATTGTAATTATCAATATGGTTAACATGTATTTATAACTACACTGGGCTGGAGCGGTGAAGGCGAGTGTTGTTATAATGGAAAGGAGCCCCAGAAGTCTACACTTGTGGTCGCAAGTCCCACGCACTGCTCCGACCTTCACATCATTTAAAGAGACTAATCTCAGAGAGTTACAATAAGCGGATAATGTTAGTTATACTTACCATCCACAATTGATATTTGTCCGTTACAACTATTCTTCACTGACTACCTTCTTATTATTTACTATGCTTACAATTATAACCCTTCATAATCGGTTTACTTTTGAATTCGTTCAGTTATTTATGCTTTTAGTTATTGTTAGAAATTACCTTGCTAAAAGTATTTGTGCATGTGGTTCTTTCAACCAAAGACCAGGACATAGTCGGAGGTTCTGCTCGTTTATTTTTAATATTTACTACGTGTCTTCTTCGACATATAGGTTACGTTTTGATATTATCATTACATGATATTAGGAGATACTTTCTAATAAAAAGATTTTAAATGGGATTTTTAAATATTCTGAATTTATTAAGAGGCAAACGTGAAATATTTATTAAATTACATTTAATATTAGTTTTATATTTTTTAATTACTACTACATATTGATTGTTATTGAAGTTTATTTTAAATTCATAATTATTACTAAAATTAAAAAAAAGTACTGGATTATCCCAACAATGCACGAAGTCTCTAATTAATAAAATGAAAATACTGCAATGTTCATCCTAGAGGGGAAGCACAATTATTATTTTCAATCAGACATCAAGTCTTAATTACGATACAATAAAATCAAATAGCATCACAGCTTTAGCCCCTAATTAAAACGAAATCAATTGTTACCTAACGTCATCGTCAATGAGAGCTTCACTTAAATTAGCAGCACTTTACTCTAATCCGGGATAATACCCAAAGCCTAAATGGTTTAGTATATAGATTAAATTTAACGATGTGATCCCAATTTCAGCTTTCAGTCCTCAAACAATTTAATATGCCGCGACGAGCAAGGGCAGTTTTGGGGGACGCCGTAGCAACTGTGAACAGTAATGACTTAGTTATCCCATTGGGATGTGCTGAAGTTCAAACTTATATACATATAAGTCACTTAATAATTATATATATGATTATACGATTCATTAGTGAGGAAACATGTATGTATACTTAAGTGGGGTAGAACCGGGACACAAGGCAATTATTAGGCTATTTTATTCAATTTTAATGCACTTGTTAATCTAAAAATGAAATTAATAGTGTTTATAATTATATCATCTTAATCAAAACTGCGACACTTAATAATTGACAACTGTCTTCGAAATTACCTTTTTTTGAATGATCGCCCTGAATAAACGGTTTACGATAATTATACCTACCATCAACAAATGATGTTTGTCTGTCACAACTATCCTTCACTGACTACTTTCTTATTATTTATTATGCTTTCAATTATAACCCTTCATAATTGGTTTACTTTTGAGATCATGCAGTTATTTATGCTTTCAGTTATTATTTGAAACTACCTTGCTCAAAGCATTTGAGCATATGTTATGTTTACACTTATGGGTAGAACCAAAGGCCATGGTCGGAGGTTCAAATCATATGATGGCACGATCTTTTAGGAAGATGAGTTCCGCCACTCGACACGCAATGCATCCAAAACTTCGGCGGAAAGTTGGGAACAGAGTGTCACTCTGCCTACCCTTCTATACTTGGAATACAGCGTGAAGCTGCTTTGATTTTATAAATTTAAGTTTTTTTAAATAACAAACATACTGTTGTTAAATTAAAAGAAAACGCATAATGAATACTCAGCGGAATGATGGTTTACCGGTAACCTATTTACCAAGTTAAATGGAATAGGACGCATGAATGTATGTGCATTTCACATTATTGTTTCACTTTGAATGTACAATATTTTAGCTGGAAATTTCTAGAGGCTTTTTATGTTAGTCATGTTTCACGTCGTTGACACTAAACACGATGGAATGTTAAAGAACTGAATCTAAATCTGAAAAAATCTACGTTGTGTTTACCTATTTTCCTTTTTTTTAACATTTTCTCGTTTTATTTCCCACACATTGTTAGTTAAAAGAGAGTGCCTAGTGGAAGGTCTTTTTACGAAGCTGCAACCACCGAAAACATGCGAGCCAAGACCTTTCACACGAGGGGACTGCTCTATAACCTATAAACTTTAATGTGGTCATAAACCTGATCATAACGAAAAATGCCACGACCTCTTTGTCTATATATCTTTGAGATAGTTTTTTTAAAATTTTATGATTCGCGTACTAAACTCCAACATTCGAGATAAAACATTAGTCTAAACTTATCGCTGCTGTTATACAGCAGGAGAAAGATATTTCATCTAATTTTATGTTATGAATTCACTAAAAACATTTATTATGAATATTCTGCTTCAATTAAAATATTTGTTAACTAAACAAACGAAAATGTGTTTATTTATTAGCTTTCAACTTGTTTAAATCGTATAACAACTTGAAAGTTTTTATACGATTTAAACAAGTTGAAAGCTAATAAATAAACAAATATATAAATAAAATTTGAAATTACATTTTTTTAGTTTTTCAGGGACATCTGATTTTTTAATACTATATGATCCATATAGAATCACTTATAGGATCACTTTGATGTACAACTCTCTGTATGTCTGTCTATCCGTCTGTCAAGATTATGTCGTGATCTTAGTCACGTAGAGACGTGTAACTGAAATTAATATAAAATATCTAAGTCTACGATCACATAGAGCAAGAAATATCCTAAAAATTTTAACGTAGCGGGACTCGAACCTGCGCCTCCTGGAAACCGAGCAGGCGTTCTGACCACTAAGCCATACGTTCTCATCAAGCTACGTTAAAGAATTATCGTCTGGCAAAAGAGAATGCTATTTACTAAATATTTTTAATTTTTTTTTAAATGTTAATCCGCACTTAGGAAAGAAAAATACTTATTTTAATTAAGAAACTTTGATGGATTTACACTTAAAAAAAAAATTAAAATACATTATAAAAGTATGACAGCATTCAGAAAATAATATAACAATATTAAAATTTGTATATTTACCATCAATATATATTTTTATATATTATTTAACTAAATTGTACATACATTTTTGATATAAGAACCAGCTAAAGCTATAGAAATCCACGCTATTGACAGTTCCCCTGAGCACTTTTCCATTGACTGACTCTCGATTAGCTCCATTCAACAGTCTGCCTCAGGCATTGCAGGCAAGTCTGTATAATAGATCCATACGAAACTAAAAGGTACTAAAAGCAGTAGCTAAAGCTACTTGTGTTGATTCTATTCTATTATTTAATATTTCATTTTTAGTTTTTATTTTTTCAGATTTAATATCTATATATTAAATTCTTCTTGTCTATCAAAACAGCTAAATTATTATAAAATTTTAGTCAAAGTTGTCTAGTTTAAATATCTTTATTAATTGTGTTTTAATTTCCTCAACTTAATTCTGTAACGATTAAAAAATATTTGACTCTACAATTAAAATAAATTGAAATATTTATTCAAATTTAAATTTCCATTTATTCTTTCTGGTGTCGATACAAAGCGCGGCGTTGAGATCCGCCACTGAACATCATACATCTCAACATACACAGTGTGGTAATGTTAACACATAAATAAATAAATTTAATGATTGTTTTAAAATTTTACCTTACGTTTGAATTTACTATTGTAAGCACTTTTCGAACTAATATAAAAGAAAGCTATCACCGACTTAGAAGGCATTTCTGCTGAGAAGAGCTCATTGAGATCTGCTTGATCTCGAAGATCTGTCATATGTATATATCTTTAGATTTTTTTTTATAATAAAGCATTTATTTCACAAGAGAAAAGATTTGATACTGTAGGCCTTTTTCAAAACTAACAATATGTTAACCTCTAAAGGATAGAGGTTTTGTGAACGGATTCGATTCCATTAGGGGGAATGATTTTTTCTCTGGCTACAAAGACAAAGAAAGCAAAAGCGTTGAATTCCTTTACCCAATAAGTGATATCTTGAAAATTAGGTGAAAGTGGAGAACAGAGAGTCTCAAGATTAACTTTTCTCTATATACGGAAAACAAAATAAAAGTAAAAAATAAATAAATGCGGTACTACATATTTGTATTACCTTCACTATCCGAAATAAATTTATAATATATCATTTAAATAAAATTATTGTACATGTCCATACAAATTAAATAAGTTATTTACAATTCGAACAAATAAAGCTCGGGGAGGTCACCTATAAAATAATATTCTGTGTCACCAGTTACGAAAAATTAAAACTCAAAGGAAATAATATGTTTAAAACAATAGTAAATTAGATATCATAACCAAAAAATATGAGGTATAAGAATATATTATATATATGACTAGGAAAAATATAGAACACCTATTATAGCTTTTTATATTTCATCTATAACATTGATATTACCTCCGAGACTGTTACTAATAGATCTTGATTATTTCTATTGATTCATTACCTGCTCTAAACCCTTTTACTTCTGAAGCTCAGTCATAAAAGGGTGTAGGGCAGGTAAAGAATCACGTTGGTACTATTTAAATAAATGTAGTTTTCTATTTATTTTAATATTAATTAGGCCATCGTGGTGCAGCACCACTGGATTTGACTATAAGCGTGACGGGTTCTGGTTCAATGCCTCTTCGGGGTAATGATTCGGAATAATTTCCATTTCCCCGATCGGGTGATAACAAACAAGACAAATAAATATATAAGAAAATTGGCCTGGAGAACTGAGCATCTTTAAACAAGGTAGAGCCCTACTGCCATATGCGAGATACTGCAAGCTTAAAATATTATAATATTTATTTATGATTATTAATATCATAATAATTCATTTAACGTACTAAGTTTTAGCCTCACAGTCTATTCTTAGCGGGGTATCCAGAGAGTTAAACTTAAATACTGAAAAGTACAAATATAAATATAAGTAAAATAACACAATATTTTGACGTTTTTTAATGAGTATATGTGTAGTATAGTTAAAAATATATTTTATATGTAAGTAACGTAGATGCTATGAAACTGAGGCTAAAACAATTCCCAACGCTTAAATAGTTATAAATCCAGCTTATAAATTTAGGTCTAACCGCGACTTATGGTTCACAGTGTACGTGCGGCTGCGTGCAAAATATAAAGATGAATGGTGTACGTGAATACTGGCTTAATTGTTATTAAAACAGGTTTTCCATTGTTAATTTAATAAGAATTTATGTACACCTTACATATATTGGATACAGAAATCTCTGTGTGATTAAAATATAATAATAATATTTAAAAAAAAAGTTTTCTTTATGTATATATTTATGTAAAAAAAAATTAAATCAGCTTCACGCTGTATCCCGCACACAGCAGGGTAGGCAGAGGGGACCTAGTGCTAAGACACTCCGTTCCCCACTTTCTGCCGATTTCTGGAGGCATTGCGTGTTGAGTGGCAGAACTCAACGCCGCGCTTAACTTCGACACCAGAGCGAAGAAATGGAAATATAAATTTAAGTAAATATTTCATCTCGTCGAGTGGGGATCGAACCCACAACCAGTCGGTTTTACAGTCACACCTCGTGCCACTGCGCCACCACTGGCCTCAAATAGTAAATAACTTATTTAATTTGTATGTACATGTACAATAATTTTATTAGAATGATATATTATAAAGTTATTTTGGATAGTGAAGATAATACAAATATGTAGTACCGCATTTATTTTTTTTACTTTTATTTTGTTTTCCGTATATAGCACAAAAGTTAATCTTGAGACTCTCTGTTCTCCACTTTGACCTATTTATGTTATGTATAAAAAAAATTATGTGGGTGTGTCATGGATACGGTTGTATCTAACTTCAAAATGGCGTCCCTTCATTCTCTACCGCTCTTGTTGCGTTTACTGTTTTCATTTAATAATAACTAAATTTTTGTAATGAATTCTTTGATTCTTCAGCTATAAAGTGGTATAATTTTATTTTACAAATAGAGGATATATTTGAAACTACAAGTCCAAACTTTATACTTCGATTATGTTTTTGGGTTGTCCCCATATGGTAGCAAATTTATAGACGAGATAGTATAGAGATGTTGTTTTTGACGTGAACACGTCAAAAACAACATTATTTATGCATAAACATTCCTTTTATACTCTATTTTCAAAGTATCATGTTATTTTTAACGCTCGATGGAACGCTAATCCTGACAACGAGAAAGATTTATGTTTGTTGAAAAGTCACGGCTATGTAAGACACTTGTCTATGTCAATCTCACGTTTCAGACTTTCGAATTAGAGAATTGAAAATTGTAAAGCTGTGAGAACTAAATTTACATTTTGGAATCTAATGTAATCTTTCAAAAATGAAGGGTTAAAAGTGGTTGATTATATGTATCACAGGTTTGATAGGTCTAAATGTATGCGGTAGGTATGTACATATGTAGGTACATATACCGTACATTTATATTCTTATGTGGATATAATTAAGTACTATTTATAAAATTTTAAAAAGAAAAACAGACTAATGATAACATAAGCCTTTAGGGTTCCGTGCCTCAAAAGGAAATAAAGTGATCGTTATAGTTTTTAAGAGTGCAAGCAACCGAGTATTTACAATTCAAATTCAAATTAAAATTTATAGGTATTTCAATAACCAAAACTATATTGGTAGTTCATTTCATACAAAATTAATGCATACGCCACCAAACTTAAGTTTGTTAAATTTATTCGCCGCAGGATCAAAGCCTATAGGATATTCCCCATCGACCTATAATTAAAATTATTGGCAAGAAGTGATAACTTGCTTCTACAAAAGAAAAAAAGTTAACAATGGAAATTTACGTTTATATTACAAAAAAACCATTCGTTAATAAATTTCGCTAAAAATTTATGTTTTTCTACTGATCAAGCATCATGTCAAATAATACGAGTGCCTTACCATATCTATGACTGAATGATCACTTCATTGCCATTCTTAGCTGAGATCTCTAAAGTCATCATGCCATGCTATTGTTATTATTTCCTTTATGTGCTATAAATGAGATAATAACGTAATCGTTATTAACTCCTTTATCTCTTATAAAGGAGTTAATAACGATGGCATGACATTTAAAAAGATTAGTTATAAGATCTTTGGAAATATGCTGTTGATGCTGAGCTGGTACACACTTTATTTGTCACATCTTTCAAATCTTCATCGCAGAGATATTCGTAAATTAGGTATAATATCTCCTTTACCAGATTGAACAGCCCTCTCAATGATCCATGTCCAGTGTAATTATTTTTTTTGGGCTTTCGAATTTCAGTAAAAATCTATCTATATCTTATCAGTTTTCATTGGGAAACCTTTAAGCATATTTTCTCTATACTTCTAAAGTTTACTCGACTTATTCATTAAAAACATGTAATAGTTCAGAAGCTAAAATGTAAAGTAGACGTAGAGGACTTAGGGATATTTTCGTGCTATTTCCGTATATTTACCGGTGCTCAATTTGAGGCACTAGGATCTTAGTACGTGTAGGCAACAAGTAATTGGTTACGTTAATGACTCGAGTAGACATCCTGACCAAAGACTAGTAGAAGGTTCTTATAAATAATAATAAAAACTTTTATCTATACGCAGCAAAGTATTTTTATACCTTGTGCATCTTTTTTAGCGTCACGCTGTATTCCACACACAGCAGGGTAGGTAGAGCGAACCTAGTGTTAAAACACTCCATTCCCTATTTTCGGCCTAATTCTGGAGGCATTGCGTTTTCAGTGGCGGAACTCAACACCGCGTTTTACCTATGTAAAATCATTTTTTTACCTTTATATTTAATTTTGCTTAACCAGAATACAATATTTTTTTATCTTAATCAGTTTATCGGAATTCTCGTGATAAATATATATTTATTATTCACTAGCAAAACCGCCGACCTGGAGGGCGCACTGTCCAATGATTAGAAGTTTACCCTTTATACATTTTAAAATGAACCAAATGTAAAACGTTGAAGTGTACCTTTATTGTACCTCTTACTGGTCAAAAATGTGTTTCTTTATAATGGTAGGTAGTCCTCTTAAACTGTTAAATCTACAGCTCTGAAATTTTGCAGGAACGTTGTGGAATCCAGCGAAGTAGTTTGGTGATAATTGTAATTGTAGCTTTTGAGTAAATGGTCAAAATGTGTCGCATAATGTTAAGCTGTGGAGCGTTTTAAAGTTCACGCGCACAGATTGATTTTTGATTAACCTAACCCAGCGGGTGCGGACAAAACAGAAAATTTTGCAAAATTTTCGCAAAAGTTTTACAAAATTTAGCGCAACATAGCTTTGTTTAGCTCCACCCGCCATGCACAGCTTGTGGCGGATCGTAGTTAGCTTAGTTTTAGTATAAAACAAAGAATAATTAAATACATATGTATTTCTGGGTTCATAAGTAAAAATAAAATGAACCCCGTTCCGCACTTTCCGCCGAATTCCGAGGGCATTAAGTGTTGAGTGGCAAAACTCAACGCCGCGCCTTACCTCGACACCAGAGCGAAAAAATGTAAATATAAATTTAAATAAATATTTCATCTCCCTCCGGGAGATCGAGATCGAGATCCCTCGGGGATCCAACACACAGCCAGTTGATTTTACAGTCAAGTCAAGACTAATTACCTCGAGATCACGTCAAGGTATTGTAACTGATATCCCAAACTCCTTTGAAAATATTATTTAATAAATAATGTCTTGGCTCGTGATGTGTCTAGTGGTTAGAACCGTTTATAGTTATGATCGTGAAGAACCCAAAATCTTTTAGAGATTCAGAGGTAACAGTATTAAGAATTTTATATTATGCCATTAGAAGGTATCGCTTTAATAAGATATTTGCCATCAGAAGTTGTTCTTGTGTCAGTTATTAAGATAACTGGAAACTCGACAATATGACATTGTCATAACTCGAAGCTGGTCCGAGGAAAAGCCAAGAGCGCGTCCTATCTTCCTCTCCACTATAACTGCGAACTAGTTATAATAAAAGGAAGAAAGAGTACGGGCACCGCCCCGCCCCTACACCGTGAGTTCCGACCAGACCGCAGCTTTACAGTCATCGTTGAACCCTCCGAGATGTTTGTGTGTGATCTTTCTGAAGGTACTTGTTACGCTTGTTTATATTAAGATTGTATTAAAATAGTGATTCGTGATGTTGATTGATTTGTGAGATCAATATACGTCGTTGGAACGAACTCACTACCGCTAGGCGGCCGACATGTTAAATAAACGCACGGCAAACACCCCACAGTCGTGTCTCGAACCGTAGGCGGACACTACTACATACACCGGAGCTGGGACATAAAATAGCACCACACACCTACTAGTCGTATACCAAGTCGTAGAAGTGGTATGGCATATATCGATGACCAACGCCATACAAACATAGCTTACGTATCGCGAGCGTATTGCGAGACGGCATCAGCCACGACATAGTTAATGTCGCTATAACAGTTCGCATAAGCCCATCACGTCAGCCTCCGCGACGTCAAGCAACATTCAATATTATAATATTGGTCAAAGATAACTTTGAACCATAATATGTGTCGCTCCTACACATATATTGCCTTTATAAGAAATTCGATCCTAAAAGATCGTGCCATCATAGGCTTCGAATTATTATATTATTACATTTGGTACGAGTCTTTATGTGCATCATATTTATTAGTACCGTAGTACTTAAGAGTTCGACTCGACCGCTGCCTTCCAAGCATCACCATCACCTATATAGACGGAACGACGGTCGCGACACTCGGGACGACAATACACGAACTCGTCTCGATCAATATAGTATTCAATATATAATATATAGTTTGTATTATTCATAATTAACTATGTTATTTATGTGTATTGCTATGCATATTTTATTTTATTTATTTATTTATTTTTAAATTATACCCAAGGTACATACTAACAGTATTAAGCTGAGATTATTATCAAATATTCAGGTCTGTGGTCCCTACGAGCACAGCAAAAATCAAGCTTTAGCAACATAAATAATGATATACAGTCACACTTAGTGCCTGACGTCTTTAATGAAGTACCGTATGGAAATTGTTCCTCCCATATTCTAAGTCAATTTGTGAATATTCCTGATTGGTTTGCACTGCAAGTACGAATTGTATAACGACCAAAGTTCCACCAAGTTTCCCTTGGAGCAAAACGTAGCTCCCGTAAAACGATTGTACGGGATATTTTTTAGTTTTGCTTTTTTCATCCCATAGAAATGACGAAGAGAGCGTATTGGGAATTCTATATAGTTCAACCATATACAGTCTTGCATCAGGCAAATAGTGATCAATGCCAAATGAAAAAAATATATTTATCTTCAAAAAAAAATGTGCATATTCTAGTATTTAAAATTATTAATTCTAAAATCACAAAATTTAACCAATTTAAAAATGTCGTTTGTGATTTACATAATTATTACGTTATGTAATGCATTTTTAGTATTTTGTAGAGTGAGCAGAGTGAATCTAGTGATACATTTTGTTCTCCATTTTGCATCACTTAAATATTTTGTACTCCGTATGTGTAGGTAGCCGAATCAACCGTAGTATATTTATCTTTAAAAAACCGTATTTACTATGGCTGTGGGCCTAATCCTCACTCGGAGGAATTCATTATTTTTATTTCTCCGCTCTAAAAACAAATTGCGGCGTAAAACAAATTGCGGCGTTGAATTCCGAAGCTGAACACACTCGAACTTCGGTCGAGGATGAATGCGCTGAATGTAATTTTTTAACACTAGGTCCCAAATTAATCTAGGGATAAAACGTGAAGCCGAAACTATGACTCAAATCTCACTCAATCGAGTATATTTCAGGTGAATAGACTTGTTTCTGTTAGCTCAATTATTTATTTTTAAAATAATAAAGTAATTAAGTGTACATATTATGTGCTTAAAATTATATAAATGTGCTAAGTTGATTATCACTGAATTTTCTTACATACTTTCTGCACTAAATAATCAACATGACAATGGAAAATCCAGTAAGCCAGATTCTTAAGAATATGAAATTTCTTATGTTTACCTCTAAGATGGATGAGTTTGAGAAGAACCTGTCTCAGCGTGGCTCTACACCTACTGTAAAAACCTCTACAGCTGAATTTTACTCATTCAAGACTTTTGTATGAAAGACTCATGGCTTAATAAAATCACAAGTTGAACTGCTTTGCGGTTCAGAGATGTGTTCTTTTACCGTAACACCGATGCTTCTCTTTGTTTGACCGATGTATGATAAGCTACAGCCACAATCTAGTTTGTATACACCTGCACACTGTAAAGCAGGGGTTCCCAACCTTTTCTTGATCAAGGACCACTTTCATGTCATTCTTGGTAGCACGGACCACTATGCATGTAGGTATAATAAAAATTAACTGTGATAATAAACAGAAACTTCGCCTCACCATCCCTATTAATAACATTAAAATGGTTCGCGGACCATATTTAGGCTTCTGCGGACCACTGGTGGTCCGCGGACCACTGGTTGGGAACCACTGCTGTAAAGGAATGTTACTTTTCACTGGTCTCAAGAATTAGCTCATTTTCTTATTGGGCTTAAATATGGTTCTTATGATGGGAGCCCTTCTTAGGATGTTGCCAATCCTATCTGTAATCCCCTTTACATTTGATATAAGTACCAGATGACTCTCTACTGTGCGTGGCTTGTTCTGATTAAGGGCGTTCTTCACATGTCGAAGCTCATCCTCTAGGTGTTCAGCGTAGAAGAGGTGGTGGGCTCTCTGAAACAAAGATTTGCCGACAGCAGATGACTGTGTAGGGTGGTGGTGAGATAAACCATTGAGGTATCGATTGAGGTTTCCTATATACTATGTGGTCTAGTGTACTATTAGGATTCTTATGATTAAAACATCAAGGAAAGTGTACAAATCGCGTCGAAAAAAGACATAAAATATTGCAAAAGCATACTCAATCAGGCAAAAAAAAATGTGTAATAATCATGAAAATCCAAAAATTTCTTAAAGTTCTACTTATATAATATTATATCTGATAAAAAATTCTCTTCTTAATGATAAAAATATTCCTCATTTTAATTTTATTACGAATTATTCCTATAATAAGATTCAAATTTAGCGTCGCTTGTCTTCTATCATCGCGATAAAATGATTTCGTTATAAATACTGGCACTTAATAAATTTCTAAGGTCTTATTAAAATGTAATATTAAAATTATTGTGAATCCAAATAATGATACAAAAATATTGTTATAAATAAATATTTTATATGTAGCGTTATATAAAATGATACTATCGTGGCGTCGGGGTTCAAGCGTGCGACTGTAAAAGCGATGGTTGTGGATTGGATTCCCACTCGGAGTAGTGAAATATTTAATCATTTCAATACCTCGCTCCGGTATCGAGTTAAAGAGCGGCGTTGAGTTCCACCACTCAACACGCAATACCTTGAGAATATTCGGTGGAACGTGGGGAACAGAAGTGTATTTATGGGAACGGAATGCCTTAATACTTGGTTCCCAGGCTCCTGTGCCAACAAATAAAAGTATTAGAATATAGAATGTCATAGTTTTCATCTCAATTCCGAAGTATAAGAAAAAATCTTCATTATTATTTTAAAATTTTGAGATACCATTATGAAAGTAAATGAATGACTCTCTTTCATATCATTTCTTATAATAATCAATTTTCAACGGAACATTTTAACTTGTTTTTGGCAATCTATTGCCAAATACACACACATAATTTTATGAGATTATTGAAGATTTAAAGAAATACATTATAGAATTCAGAATTCAATATAGAATATATTGTTTATTTCATTCAGAATGTGCGATATATAATATACTACATCATTCAATTTCTGATACAAATCAAATCGATTGATTGTAGAAACGTGCTTCGGTGTGTTGAATTTAAAATAGCGGGCAAATTGTTAGCAGAGCTGTACAATTGATATCAACTATGTTATTGTTAACTTTTATATTAGAAAATCGTTTAAAGTTTTATAAAAGTTGTGTTAAGTTATTATGTTATAGTGAATATAATTTAG
This sequence comes from Heliconius erato x Heliconius himera, assembly GCA_013421005.1. NCBI lineage: Eukaryota > Metazoa > Arthropoda > Insecta > Lepidoptera > Nymphalidae > Heliconius > Heliconius erato x Heliconius himera. The sequence goes on along the minus strand of JAATLQ010036910.1, from coordinate 29,245 downwards.
TTTTCTAGGTTTTAAAACCTAGAATTCAGGCGAAAAGTGAAAAGCAAAGTGCCTTAATGCTTCTCTCTGTTTAATTTGTTTTTTGGGGATACAGCGTAATGCTATCGACGCTGTCGTTACGCAGTTGGTCGAAATTGTATGATGTAAATTAGTTTCGTTAGTTTGATTTAATGATACAAATTGACGTAGGTACTTATTTTAATCTTTCAACAGTTTTAATTATTGTTTTTTAACGGACGAAAATTTTTCATTTTCTCTCCTTCTCTCTCTCTCTTTATTTACTGTAGCCAAAATTAAGTTATTGAGAAAATGAAAGTAATTAATTATTTCATATTAAATTGAATTCAAATAAAAAAAGCGATTGCATAAATTGGTAGTCTCCTGGGACCGACGACATTAATAATTACTAGTATGAAAAAATCGCTTGCACCCAACGAACCACCACGCTGTCACCTTAATTTATTTATAGCCATTCCAGAGATAATATTAGGTTTTAACACGCAAGGAGTTACTTATATGCTACCTAAATGCAATGAAAAAGACGTTTCCAAGAGACGCTGTTGAAAAGAAATCATATTCACCCATCAAGGATCCCGTATCAATTTCAGGATTGTAGATCAACGGGAACTAGAACTTATAAAAGTAGACAAACTTTAATTTGTGGGCGTATGCACTCTCGCATATTGTATGAAATGAAATATAAATTTGTAATGGTTTGGTATATGCCGGCAAATCTGTATAAATTCGGTATTATGTACAATTCATTGGCAATCTATAAGCCGGCAACGATGTTGCAGGGGGCCGTGGGCGATGGTAATCACTTACCATCAGGTGACCCGAACGCTCGTTTGCCGTGTTCTTTTCCATAAAAAAAAGATTATTAATTAAAACTTAACGATAAAATATATCAATTGCACTTACCTGTAATTTGCTGTCTATCTTGACCTAAAAATTTAAGTCATATTTCATACTTTTTATATTTTTTAATACAGTTGTTTATTAAAAGAGAAATACGAATATTATCATTCGATATAAACAAATTTTACTTTTATTATATTTTTTCGATAAAGAATGTCAAGAATATTGAAAACATTACAAGAAACAAATTCTCCAAAAGATATTATTGTATAATTGGAATTTAGAATATCATAAATATAAATTATGTCTTACAATACAATAATTTCTAGTACAGTGATACTTCTTTACAATTATTAAAATTTCTTTATACATCTCTCTAGCTGAATAAGTTTATTAATACAAACATTAAACATATCTCGTGGATTTTTCTACAGATACTATTATTTTCTCCAAGACATGCAATTCTTGTCAGAAATTATAAATGGAAAGCGAAATCTACAGTTTCTGTACGTTATAGAGTGAGCCTATATCTTGACTTGGTTATCGGCTATTAATTAAGTTTAACACGTAAATCAGCATTGCTTGCTATAGAGGAATGCTTTCGAAATCCTGTTTATATTATTATTATAGAATATAGTAATACAATAAATAAATATGTTATAATTTCTCTTCATGTATTTCCCTCGTTTATGCGGTTTAGGCAAAATAGTTGTAGTAATTAATTATTTTAAGTTCTACATATTTGTTCTAAGTATGTTTTTAGTGTTACATACCTTAAAAGATACAAATGGAACTCTAATGGGCTTAGCAAGCTCAAGCATCTAAATCCGTGCAATCAAAAAGATATTTATTTGTCGATTTTGCTGCATGTTGTATGAAATAAAATCTATAAAACCTATAGGGCATTCTGAGCAGACACGAAGTGAGAAGTTTCAATACAAATAAAGAAATAAATTCAATACAAACAAAAAAAAATCAAACTATATATTTTTAGATCATTGCATACACATGCTTTGACATTTATAATAATGGTAGAATCTGCATTTTTCGGGTGAAATGATCAGTAATATAAATGAAAAGGCCAGTTGTGGTGCAGCGGCACGAGGTTTGACTGTAAAACCGACTGGTTGTGGGTTTGATCCCCACTCGAGGAGATGAAATATTTACTTAAATTTATATTTCCATTTCTTCGCTCTGGTGTCGAGGTTAAGCGCGGCGTTGAGTTCTGCCACTCAGCACGCAATGCCTCCAGAATTCTGCAGAAAGTGGGGAACGGAGTGTCTTAACACTAGGTTCCTTCTCTGCTGTGTGCGGGATACAGTGTGAAGCTGATAATAAATGAAAAGGCTTATATTATAAAAACTGTATTTTATTTAATAAATCAACTTTAAATTCGAAAAACAATTTGACTAGACTATTCTTAAATCGTACTACATAATATCACTTAATGCTATACAACAATGGAATCGAATAAGTTAGAAATATTCTAACAGATGTGTTGGTATTTACCCTGATACTTAGGATAATATACTTCAACCCGATGTCTGACATCATTAAATTACTTATTATAGATTTATTTACGGCATACTTATAGATTTATTTTTGCAGGATTTATTTCGAATATTTTATAACTGTAAATTTCAATATGTTATTCTCGTTATAACATAGTTAACTTACGAGTATATTTAATTGGCTACAGATCATTAGATCCAAAACGACCTTTCAAGTATACGTATTTTTAAATTCAATTTCAAATTGATTCTTCAATATTTATTGAAATCATAACTATGCCGTAAAGAAAATATTTACATAAATTGATAAATATTTACAAGACTTTCATCATATTTTCACTTAAAATTTTAAGTACATATCAATATATGTGTTTGTGTTTATATCACAAAAACAGCCAAGTATAAAATTACACAGACAACACACAGAATGGATCCTAATTTCTTTACACAGTGCGCTCTGCCTTGCATTGCAGCTGGAGTTTCCCCTGTGAAAAGAAAAGATTTTATAGAGTTAAAATTATATCCTCATTGAGGCCATCGTGGTGCATGGACACAAGTATGTAAACGCGATAGTTGTGGGTTTGCTGGAGAAATATTTAATATTTTATTCTCTCGCTCTGGTAACGAGGCAAAAAAAAAACCTCCGGAAGTCGGCGGAAAGTGGGGGACGGATGGAAATGAAGTATCCCAACACTAACTTCCCTCTGCTTACTCTGCTATGTTTTAAGCCTTAGTTCAAACAAATTGTGCAAAATGGGCATATTGTATTATCTTAACAGATGCATTGAAACTTTCCATTTGCACATTAGGCATGCAAAATATTACCTATTAATCATCTTCTGTTATGTATAATATTGTAAATTTTGTTTTTTTTTATTTTACAGGTGAAGGCAGTCTTTTTAACATCCATTCTCCTAACGTGTAACATTATCTCTTATTTACCGCATATTCTTCTTTGTACGTTTTCCAATTTCCATAAGTGTTTACCTATTTTACGATTTTTAATGAATTACCTATAGAAAATGGAGATTTAGCATGCAAAATGGAGATTGCTTTTTGGATTATGAGTCTACGAAAGTAGCAGTAACTAGTATCTACGAAAATTTAAAATCAAGGCTGTACTAGCATCTGCCGACGAGCCGACCGACGAAGAGGACTTATAAGAAGGAGACATTCATCAAGGTGATCTTCAAAATTTGGTCGATTAAAAAGAACTTCTGTCTCATCTCTACAAGAATACTTCTGTAAATAGAAGTACACAAAAAATATATTTGAAAATGACTAAGAATCTAAAAGTTCCCTAAGAATTTAAAGATATTTTTGTCACATTTGTGAGGAAAAGAATCTATATATTTGTTTAATATGTAATTTATTACAGTTAGCCTAAACGTCTAAACAGAAATAAAAATATTTGATTCGTATTTAGATTTCATTTTGTTATAAAAAAGAAAATATTATTATCTCCTCTTATATAGTCAACTGTTTAAGTCATAATTTCAAAATTTATTTTTACTGAGTTATTAACAAAAATATACACAAATAAATATATACATATATTTATTAACAAAGGTCCAAATTAACAGTTAAAAGCAAGTTGTTCACAATTTCCTACAATTCATTAATAATTTCATTACTTTTAAAAATGTTTTAACACTCATTACAGTCTAAGTGGGTTATGTTATTCATTATAGCTCTTAAGGGTTAAAATCAGCTTCACGCTGTATTCCGCGCACAACAGGGTAGGCAGAGGGAACTTTGTGTTAAGCCACTCCGTTCTCATCTTTCTGCTGAATTTTTGGAGACATTGCGTGTTGAGCGGCGGAACTTTACCTCGACACCAGAAAAAAATATGGAAATAAATAATTAAAATATAATAATTTAAATAAATATTTCATTTTCTTGAGTGGGGATGGAACCCACAACCAGTCGCGTTTACAGTCAGACATTGCGCCCCTGCTCCACGACTGGCCTCGGAAGCTTGAATGTCCTTATTGATAGGTATTTTAGGTTAAGTAATGAAAATCTTACTTTTGATAACATTCAATTTTTTATTTCTTAATATTAAAATATTAATAAAAATTATATTTGAAATTAGTTTTAAAGTTAGTTTTTAAGTTTATTATAAATAATTAATTCGTTTTCAAGCAAAATGGTCATGAAAGTAGTATTAACTATATTCGATATAATTGCTTTGCTATCTTAATTTATTTAACCATAAGTGGCAATAAAGATAGCGTAATTACTTTGTCAACGTAAACAAAGCTGTCGTGGCCACAGTTATGAGCCTCGTAATAAACCGCTTCTGAAAGGACGTGGCAACTCCAAGTCGACATATACGTGAAATGAAACTTTCATTAAAGTAGTATAATTACATGAGTTTCTGATCAAATATATTTTTATTATTAACTCTAATCACGAATGTTTATAATTATTATATTATTTAATTTTTTATATATTTATATTAAAGTTTTATCTTCCATTATTAACTTACTACATATAAATATTAATGTGTACTAAATGAATCAGTTCAATTCTTAATTTATGGCACATCGAGCGTGCCAGTTATTTAAATAAACTTCTGTTGGCAAATATTTTATTAGATCAATACCTTCTGATGGAATTATTTTAAACTCAGGATGTTCACATTGTAAGGAATATTTATGTGTGGAGGTTGTCAAAACATAGGATTTTTAGTCGTCAAAGAAAAGTCAAACAGCAGTTGCTTGTAGGCAATGCGTGCGAAGTAATGTTATTAGGTGATACATATCACTTATTGCGGTTACATAATAATTAAGGGATAGGATAATTTAGAAACATACAGACGAAATGTGTTTATTTTTTAAACGTTAACCGCTTCAGATTTCAAACAATATATAACATAATTAAACTATAGATTAACCTAAGTAATAAGTAGATTATACTTTTTTATGGAAAAAGACAAGGCAAATGAGCGTACAGGTTACCTGATAGTAAATTGTTACCGCCGCCTACGACCCAGTGTTACACCAAAGGAGGTACAGATGCGTTGCCGGCCTTTAAGGAGGAGGGAGATAAGACATGCGTATGTGTCAAGCCTTTCACAGATCATTAGGTCCCCAAAGATTTGAATGGATTGAATGATTGAATTCTACGGTGTATGCGATCAAATGGGTCAAGTTGCTACTGGGATTCACCAGCCCAGAGATGAGAAAACTACTCCATATGAGGCCGAACCTGGGCAATATACAGGGCCGATCGATGTTATGGCGTTAAGTATAAGTTTCTTTGAGGCCAACTTAGCCTTGCTTTCCAGATGATCTGACTGGCTGTCATTCAAAATGCGATGTCTCAATGTGTTGATACTGCGCGCGGCTATGAGGTTTTTTTAATGGTTAACGCGCAAATTTATGTCTTCTTTAGGTTGAATTAAACCAAGTTCCTTTCACCCCATGAGGAAACATTCCAGGCAGTGAAAAGCGTCCACTGTGCTATAATCCTATCCTAGAGTCCTCTAACACATCATTGATATACAGAAGAAACAGCGTAGGGAACGCAGCCTTAGGGAACGGAACGGCAGCGTTCATGGGTATATATTTGGAGCAAAAATCGTCCACACTGACCGTGATGCTGCGCACAGTGAGAAAGTTTTGCAAGAAGCGCCCCATGCTACGCTCAATTGGAGGCCTTCGCCATGTCCAAACTAGCTGTCAAGCCCTCTCTCTTGCTTTTGATAGTAGCAGCCCAACGGTGGGTTAGGTAGACCAGAAGATCCAAGGCCGAGCAACCATGGCGGAAGCCATATTGACGGTCATTAATGAATCAGTGATCCTCCAGATAAATCAAGAGCTGGCTATTTATAAAGCTCTCCATCACTGACGCAGTACTCGAATTTATATAAATTTTTTTTTCAGCTTCACGCTATATACCGCACACAACAGCGTAGGCAGATGGAATCTAGTGTTAAGACACTCCGTTCCCCACTTTCTGCCGGATTCTGGAAGGATTGCGTGTTGAGTGGTAGAACTCAACGCCACGCTTATCCTCGACACCAGAGCAAAGAAATGGAAATATAAATTTAAGTAAATATTTCATCTCAAGATCGAACCCACAACCAGTTGGTTTTGCAGTCACACTTTGTGCCCCTGCGCCACGACTGGTCTCATATAATTTAATATTTATATAATATAATATAGAAATACGTGTACTGCGTTCATATTTTTTTTATATTTTGTGTTGTCATTTTCTTTTCAGATGGTGGTAGAACAAATATGATCTATTTTTAAAACCGTAAATCTAGTCTTTTAAGTTTTATTTAACTGCATCTCCATAGTGCGTCTCTTGCATTCTACGAGACATTATCAAATTAAATTATGCTCCACTGGCACGCCTAAAAGTCATAAAATAAAAAACATAATAATATTAATATTTACATTTATGTTATTATATAAGCAGCCGATGCTTGATTATATACTAAGGGGCAAAAGTAAAAAGATCGAGATTTTATCGTCTGCATAAACCAGGATACCTAGATTTAAAGGATTGTCTATTCAATGTTCAACTTTTACGTTTGAATCTAATAAACTCTCTTTTGAACTAAAATGTAGCGAGCGCTCCGCGAGTAAAATTTTCATTTGTACCCAAACGTAATTAAATTTGTGGCCTTTAGCATTACGGAGCAAGTTATTTTTATACGTTTAAAATAATAAAAACGAGAATTTTAATTTAATTTATTCTTAGTTTTGTAAGGTAATAATAATATTATTACACAAACAAAAGCTTATTTTCAATTTTAAAGTTGATATGTATGTTCAACATATTATGCAACATTTTTAAATGACTTCAAAAAGTTGAAGGTTATAAAATTGGCTGTATGTTTTTTTATATATGTATGTTCACTAATTTCACAGTCTAACGAGCCTTCACAAAAGACAACAAATTATTAATGAATTTTAGTGATTCTTATTTTGTATGGTAGCATATGTTTCAAAAAATTATATAATATGTCATTTTTACTCAACACGCAAAGCCTCCAGAATTCGGCAGAAAGTGGGGAACGGAGTGTCTTAACACTAGGTTCCCTCTGCCTACCCTGCTGTGCGCGGGATACAGCGTGAAGCTGATTTTTATGTCATTTTTATAGTTGAGCAAAAATATTATTAATAGTTAACTTCATTAATCTTATATTCTTTCTGTATTTCATGTATTTTAAAAATTATATTATAATTATATATAGAACAACCTAGTTCACAAATTTAGTTATACAGATTAGTAGATTGATAGAGAAACTGATGCAAGCGATAGAATACATTTTTTCGAATTATTTTTTTTTTTGCAACGTCACGCTGGATGTGCAGAAATAGCTACGCAGATTGAACCTGGGAACCGAGAGTTAGACCTTTCTCATTAAGGCTTTTGTTCCTCACTTTCCGCCGAATTCCGGAGGCATTGTGTGTTGAGTGGCGCATCTCAGCGCTGCGCTTTGCTTCATTACCATAGCGACGAAATGTTTCCTCGGATAGGAATCGAACCCATAATCTGTAACATTTACACACACAGTCTCATGCTTGTGGCCTTGCGGCATGATTAGCCTCACTTGGAATAATTTTTATCCCATTAGATTTTTTTGTAAATAGCATATTTATGCTATAAAATGATTGAGAAACTTTATTTTATATGTTAGTTGTAGAGGGTTCAATCCCCACTCAAGGAAATAAAATATTTATTTATTTATATTCAAACTTTAAGAATTTAGCGGACATTTTCCGCAACTTAGTCTATTAACACTAGGTACCTGTAAATATTTAAAAATTATTAACATAAATTTGTTTTTAACTCACCAGTCAATACATGGACTCGAGCTGTAGCAGATTGAGCATTATCTGGCACACATTGGTACGCTCCAGCGTCGGCAGTACGCGCCGCTTGCACGAGAAGTCTACTGCTGCTGTGAATACCCTTCTCAGTGACTAATGATATGCCACCGCGTGTTGAGTCAAAATTTATCGTCTGTGAAATTTATAAGCGGTAAGAAACATATAATTTCTATTTTTTTTATTTTAGAATAGTAATTTCTAGGCAACCGTGGGGTATCTATTCTAATATCATGTATCACTCTTAAAAATAAGTTTCATTAAAAAAACAGATACCTGCAGATTTATGTAATGGGATCTTAGGACATATGAGGTACTTTCCGTGGACACGTACAATTATGAAATTTGGCAAGAAATGGGAACTTGCAGTACAAATAAAGGAAAAAATCCAAAAAAATTAAAATGTTTATATATTAAAGAAAAATCATCATTACAAAGTTATAATTGTAGCAAACTTAGGTTTGATAACGTCGCATCAAAACTATGAACAGATGTTTCCCGTAAACCTATAATCTTGAAATTGGTACGAAACCTTCGTTCTGCGAATTCGACTCGCATTTAACCGGTTTTTGTTTAGATTTAATTAAATATGTCAATTATTAAATCCCGTTAATCCGTGTCTAATGTTAAGGAAAAAACACAGTAAAATGTCATTAGATTTTTCTGCTTCATAGAATGCATGCTTCATAATAAGCATACGAAAAATAATTACGGTAACATTTTATTTCTAAAAGTATTAAACCATTATTACTTTGTTGTGAGACCATGTAGATGCTTATTTGTAATAAATTATCGTTTAACTCTTAAAAGATAAGATGTTGCTGTATTTTTTTATTCGAATCGTGTAGAATCATATATTTTTGGACTCAAGTGTCGGCCAACACGTCCGAGGGACAACAATTGCTGTTCGAAAACAAAAAAAATCACGTTTGTTGTATAGAAGTCCCCTTAAGTATTTATTTTATACTCTGTCTTTTGGTATTTATTGTTATAGCGGCAACATAAATATATCATCTGTGAAAATTTCATCTTTCTAGCTATCACGCTTCATGAGATATAGCCTGTTGACAGACGGGCGGACGGACAGCGGAGTTTTAGTAATAGGGTCCCGTTTTATCCTTTAGTTACAGAACCCTAAAAATAATCCCACTGAAATATTTTTTTTGTATTTAAATTAAAAATATAACTCAATTTGATTCGACAATAAAATTGTTTTTTTTTCTTTCTCAAAATAAAATAATTCGTTTCCCCAAATGGAAATCGAATCCACAACTGTCGCGTTTACAGTCATACAGAAAGCTTTGTCTCTGTGCGAAGAAGGCCTATAAAGAATTATCCAGTATACAGGGTGGAAGTGTCAGCACCACATTAAATGAAACCACAGTTTTAACTACTCTATAAAAGCCTAATATAATTCAGAAAAAATAAATTCCCAAAAATGAAAAAGTTTTTTTTCAAACAAAATAAATAATAAAATTGTCATTTTAAAACAAAACGCCTTTTGTAAGGATGACGCACGCACACATAAACCTATCAAAGGAACACCGCCGCACACGCCTCATTTCGAAATCGAGTCGTATGTATTGGCGATAAAGTTCAAAGTTGTTTAACCTTTAATAGTATTTTTGTAGTAGTAAGTGTTTATGTTATTGGGATCTATACGTAATCGCGTCACACGAAATATAGGTATGGATAAAAATCGTGAAATGAAAAAAAAATCCTACGTCCAAACTGTTGAGGCATCTTGATTCATTTCTTTAGGTATAGGTTTGAAATATTTTACCCTATATGCTGTTTCCGTAAATGGAGCGCTGCCTCTTCCACCCTGTATAAATACTCTATTCCATGTTTGTATGTACATATTATCTTACCTTTCCTCTATGTGTCCAATTGATGGTGCTAGGTGGCTCTGGGGTATGCCTCACTATACAGGTGAGGTTTATAGTCGACCCTGCGTAGATGAACAAGTCTGGACTGCCCATTATTTCTGTTTCCGGTTCTAAAGGTTAAGTTATTATTATTTGGTTAATTATTGTGTTGTTTATTATGAATATTAAAATTCAATGCAAATTGATTAAGTGTTTAACGCTCTAATTTATACAATTTTATATTACATTCTTCGCTTAAATACAGTAAAATATTCTCTTATATTATTTGTTAAAAATGTTTACCAAATCATTTGTATTTTTCGGCAAATATTTTCGCATACGATCTCAAAGATGAGGCCTTTAAGAATCAATAGAGATTTTCTATTGAAAGCTAACATTAGTTGAAAGATTAGCTCCTTTGACATTATTTCGATGATAAACAGAACTTGTATGAGAAATATATAAATGTCATTATTTGTTGAACCCAACTATATTTTGTGTCCTGAGAGCAAAATAATAGTAACATAAGTAGAATTAAGAAACGTATAAAGGTACTTAAACGCTTAGAAAAATAAATATAGTTATGATAGTATAGAAAATTAAAAGAAACAAACGTAGCATGTAACTTTTAGGTAAGTTTATTATACATATTTAGTGACTATTTGTACACTAACCTAAACTCCTGTATTTTCTGATATTTTAATAGAAAAGGTTGTCTGGAGGAGAGTTCCTTTCTGTTTTTTTTTTCTTTTTGTATTTAACAATGTTGGTGTTTGTTACACATAAATTTAAGTATTAAAATAAATAAATAAGTTAGTAACGAAATAGTCAGGCTTTAGTACATAAATTCACATTATGTTATTATTACTACTGAACTATAAATATATTTTTGCTAAATAATAAAATTTGGTCAATAATAGCACGTTTACTTAGATATGTACCATTTATATGAAAAAATATATCGCAACAATGGAAATAAATAGTACTTTAATAGTTTTGAATCCTATGTTTTAATACACGTATATGGTAAATATAAAAAATAAATAAAATAGAGTATAATTAGAAATAAAACAAAGTATATTGTACTCAATTAAATAAAATATATACAGCTTTAATTAATATAACCGACATCTATATAACTTATATTTTTGTACAAAATGAGATATCAAAGTTACACAAATTTCATAAAGCACGCGCTCTATCACTGTACGAGTTGTATTCATTCGGCTTTAATTTGTCAACTTTCTATAAATTTTCTCTAATAACTTATGTGATATTTGAAAATTTCACAATTTGTTGTAATTATTGTTATATTGTTAGTGAACTCATATAAGAGAGGGTAGATGTAAGTGAAAAAGACTATAAAAGCAGTGGAATTGTGTCAATCGGGGACAGTTGCTTGTAGGCAACGGCCCTTATTAGAAGGAAACTCGTGTGAAGTACTGTTATTAGATGATGCATATCACTTATTTTAATGACATAGTATACCTTTCCAAATAGTTTAAAAACGTATAGACGATGTGTTTTTATAGTATTTTTAACCGCTTCCGATTTCTAACAATATTATATAAGAAATATATATATACTTGTATTAATTTATGTTTATATTTGTATATAAAATCGAAAGGAATGACATGAATCAGTGACACTCATTTATTCATCACGAAATCTCAGAAACTACTAGTGCTAATCTCAAATTTTGCATGAACCTTATATATAGCACGTAGGTGCTCACTACGACCGGGATTTGCAATATTCGACTTCTAAGAAGTCGGTTTTGGAGTTGATGATTTGTACGTAAATTCTTAACAATAAGTGCTAGAAGTCTCAAATTTGCTTATTATAAACAATTAAAATACAGTTCTAGTAAGATATTTTAATTAAACCTAGTTAATTTTAGAATATTTTATCTATAAATTAATTCATATTTCATTTTCTACATATATAATAATGTATATAGGGTATAAAAACATATGAATTAGGGCTTTTAATCAATAATATCAATAATACTGCTAATAACTACTCAGTAACATTTTTGTCTGCCCGTCTGTCTTTCTGTATGTCAGAGTGTCTGATAGTTAATTTTGGTATGGTGATGGCTTAGTAGATTTAAATGCGGCCACGCCCCTAAGTCGCGCCTTCTAATTACGATCAGTAATAACGTGACTACTGCGAAAGAACGTTATCTTTATTTATCCGCATACATATCAGTGGCGACGAGTAGACGAAATTTACACTCAAAAAAATGTCTGTATTTATTAGCAACATTTCCATGTTTAATCCAAAATACAATGAATGGAAGATATTCGGAAGTAAGCTAAAACAGTTTCTGACTCTTAACAATGTACAAGCAGATGATCAAAAAAGGACCGTGTTATTGACGCATTTGTCGGATGAGGCGTACAACCTACTAATTAATTAAATACACTCGCCAATTGTGGAAGCTGTGGAGTATAGTAAAATTTACGAAATATTGGAAAACATTTTACTTCAAGACGATCAACTTTTGCTGATAAAGAAAATTTCTGCGGTGCCGTACAAGAAGGCGAGAAATTTGAGGACTGGGTAGCTAGATTATGAGGGCTTGCAGTATACTGCAAGTTCGGACCGGCCTTCGACACAATTTCACGAGATCGATTCGTTATTGGATTGTTGTTGGGACCAGAGCTAAAACTCATTAATTTTGCTAATCCCTTAAAGTTTTAGCACAGCAAGCGGAGAACGTGCGTAGGGCGCGGATCGTGGCAAGAAACACGTTAGCGTTAAAGGAGAACCGTTGTTCCGCACGAACGTGAGGCGTTCTGGTAGTAGTACTGCAACCGGATGAGATATTGGCCAAGAACGGTGTGTGACCTTAGGAACCAGGTGGTAGAGAAATGTAGTTATAGGTTTTATAAGGGTAAAAGTATAACGAAAAGATACATTTTAAATATAAATAAAATAAAATCTTAATAAAATTCAGTTGGACTCGCAGTCTGAGCTAAAGGATTTGGACGGTTGTAAAAAAAATATGTGAAGATTGTAATATTATTAGTTTAAGGTGTGTGGTGGATCTGTTGTTATTATTAATGATAAAGTTAATTTAAAAATAGGGTTAGACACAGGATCGAGTACTAGTGTTATATCAAATGTTTTATACAATTACTAAAGAAAATTGGTTTATTAAAATTGTTTTTATAATGGTCATAAAATCGTTCTTTTGGGTTATATTAATGTTAATGTAACCTAAATTAAATCAAAGAAGGAAAATAACATTTTATGTAATAAAAAACGGGGGCCCACTGTTATTGAGAAGTGATTTCATGGTTAATTTTGACAGAAAATAATAAAATATCATTAAGTAGCTGTAATGACACCGATATATAAAAGTTACTAAAGCATTTTAATAATTTATTTACAGAAAAATTGGTTTGCTTTTATCAATTTGAAGTAAAATTACAATTTAAAGAAGGGACAACGCCATAATTTTATAAAGCGAGATCTCTTCCATTTGCAATTAAAGATAAAGTAGAACAGGGAATAACTAGATTAGTTAAAATGGTAATTTGGTATTTTGGTGCCTATTAATTATTCTGATTATGCAGCATCCAGTTGTACCAGTAGTTAAGCCAAATAGAAACATAAGGATTTGTGGTGATTACTCGATAACCGTTAATAATTACAGTTTTTTAAAGACAAATCCATTGCCAAGGATTGAAGATTTTTTTGCTAAATTAGGAGGAGGCGAACGCTTTACCAAACTAGATTGTAGTCAGATCTATACACAAAACAAAGAATTCACAATAAGTATAAGTTAACAAATGCGGCGGCAATTTTCCAATGGGCTCTTGAAAATCTATTCAGAATTAACGATGTATCAGTTTTTCTTGACGATATTTGTGTCACAGGTTGGAATAAAGAGAAATATTTAAAACGCTTGCAAACAGTATTTGAACGGTTAAGTAACTCTGGGTTAAAATTACAAAAAAAATGTGTTTTTTCTTTAAAGTATTAAATATTTAGGCTAGATTATTAATAGTGAAGGAGTTACAAATGTCCGAAAAAAATAATTGCAGTTAATAGAGCGCCACTACCTGGAAACTGCACCAAATTAAAGCGATTTCTTGGTATGGTAAATTATTATAGAAGTTGTATACTGAGCGCTTCGATAATACTAAGTCCGTTCCACGAATTATAATGAAAAAAGGAATGGAGCAAAAAACAACAATTATAAAGAATTCTCTTGGGTGGCCGGAAATAACAATCACATCAAGGATGTATCTTTATTAAAAATGTATGTACTCGTATTTGTCTAAAATTTGAAGCGATATGGTTTCCATAGAAATGTGGCAACTGTTAAACTATACAAGTTTGATTCCCGTATTATTTTCATGTAAACATTTTAATGTAATATTTTCTTAACTTTATACGACGACGTTAAGTTTTTTTTCATAATTTTAAAATGAAATAAAATTCATCTTAAATGTGTAAAGAAAACGAATTTACACTTTCTTTAACTAATTTAATTAAATAATGAAATTTTCTAATTATTATTTATAAGTAAAGTTACTTTAAAGTCGTTTCCTAAAAGTCAATATAACTAACAGTAAAACAAATAAAAAACAAAATATGATATCAATTATAGTTGATTTTAAGAACTTACTTTTCTTTTCATTAATACAATATAATACTTAATTAAATTTATAAATAGTGAAAATCAAGTGTTATTATTGTTATAGATTGAGGCCGGTCGTGGCGCAGCGGCACGAGGTGTGACTGTAAAACCGACTGGTTGTGGGTTCGATCCCCACTCGAGGAGATGAAATATTTACTTAAATTTATATTTCCATTTCTTCGCTCTGGTGCCGAGGTTAAGTGCGGCGTTGAGTTCTGCCACTCAAAACGCAATGCCTCCAGAATTCGGCAGAAAGTGGGGAACAGGAGTTCCTTAACACTAGGTTCCCTCTGCCTACCCTGTTGTGTGCGGGATACAGCGTGAAGCTGATTTATTATTGTTATATCCATATCATCTGGCCATTCAAATATTGATTAATCCACTATTTACAAATTTCCACTATACATCTAAGTATTTAGGTTGACGCGACTCCGCTATCTATAAATATTGCCAAACCAATTACACTAACAGAAGGGTTAGTAGAATAGATTTGACATTTTAAAAAAAGTTCGATCATTTCTCATCTATTATTTTATTAGAAAAATTGAATATTAGCAAAAAATATATATATTTTAAATAAAACAAAATTTAAAACTTACCAACAATATTAAGATACACCGCATGCCCGATAGGTGGGGTAGTTGATATCTGGCACTCATACTGCCCTGAATCCCGCTTCTGCGGGCTGCGGATTCGCAACGCCCATTCCTCGGATCGAGGCTTGTGTTGAGCTTCGAAACGCTGATCTGACGTATATGTGTAGCGGCCAACTGTCAATAAGTGAATGTCTCGATGACGCACCCATGATACCTGGTAAAAAAAATATTTCAATAATATCTATTTATATCTATAATTATGTAATACAAGACGTGATAATACCAGTAGGTAGATTTTTCTTCATTTAGTAGTAAAGTAGATATTTAGAGTTTGGTTTCAAACACGAACAAATTTAAATTAAAATGACTATCAGAGATTAAAGTTTGGCTTCAAACACAAAAAGTTTTAAATTAAAATTACTAGCAGAGAGAATAAATGAAAAACATATTTCATTTTTCAAGTTGACAAGATTTTACAGAGCGCTATTTCAATTATAATTATGTAATACTTCGAAGAACATTCAATTTAAGCTTAGTGTTTATAGATTAGTATCTAAACGGATAAAGATGTATACGTAACGACGTATACGGACGAAGTTAAACAAATATAGTCAAGCGGATTAAAAAAAACGTCCCATTTTAATTAAATATTCAACATAGTATAGTTTGAAGTGGCTTTTAAATTCTAATATGGTTATTCTAAATACATAAAATTGACCGACAGATCGTATACGTACATTCATCTTTATATTAACTAATATAATAAAATTAAAGAGTTGGTTTAGTTCAACACGAATCTTAGAAAATACTGGTTTGAATTGTTTTTTTTTTATATTGGATAGTACATTTATGGAGAAAGACTGTATAACATCACGATAATCGTTTCGATGCAGCTCGTTCTACCTGTTAGAGTTACTTTGGGTACTTAAGATGTATTATGTGTCATACACAAATGTATCCCGCATGTAGCAGGGTCGGCACGGGGAACCTGGGAACCTAGTTAAGAGACTCCGTTCCCATTAAAAACACTTCCATTCCATACTTACCATCGAATTCTCGAGGCATTGTGTGTTGAGTCGCAGAACGCTCTGCCTTGCTACCAAAGCAAGTAAAAAATCAATCAGCTTCACGCTGTATCCCGCACATAACAGGGTAGGCAGAGGGAACCTAGTGTTAAGACACTCCGTTCCCCACTTTCCGCCAAGTTCTGGAGGCATTGCCTGTTGAGTGGCGGAACTCAACGCCACGCTTTGGCTCGACACCAGAACGAAGAAATAAAAATATAAACGTAAATAAATATTTCATCTCCTCGTGTGGGGATTGAACCCATAACCAATCGATTTTGCAGTCATACTTTGTGCCCATGCGTCACGACTGGCTTCTGTGACAAAAGCAAGTAAATGAAAATATTAAATATTTTATTCCTTCTAGTGGAAATCGGACTCACAATCGTCACATTACCAGTCACACTATTTTATAAAAGCAGTCAATACATTTTAGATTGTAACATTTCAGTAACTTGATTCCACGGATCGTTTGCCCTGAAGATAGTTGTAATGCACTAGAACTGCTATACTAAACTCCAGCTTCGTGCCATGAACGGCTTCCAAACACGAGTAACTTATTTGCTAGACGTATGTACAATATACATTCAGCATGTTCTGTTTACTTGTATTTTGTAGAAATAAGAATAATGTTTATTTTAAACTTTTTCAATTGTTACATTATGGTGCAGTTACAAAATATATGTATGGTTATTAGTTTAAGAATTTTAGTTTGATTCTCTAGCAAAAACATTATTTTATATAAGGTAAAATGTTGAAGTTTTTCAAATTTTAAGTTCTTTAATGGGTAAAATAAATACTTTACAAAATGGGTAAAATAAAGAATTTAGAGAAATTTGTAGTCTTATATTAAAATAAATTATTTTTTATTTCTCTCGTTTTATTTTGGAGTTGTTGGATGATTTTACGAAACCTGATTGCACGTTATCAAAAGACCATACTTTAACATCTATCTACCTCAGTACAGAATTTACATCCACGGCCCATTGTGTACAGTGACGCCACAATTATTTAAGTATACTATCTAAATAATAATATGAGGTCAGTCGTAGCCCAGGAGCACAAAAGCAACTGGTTATGGGTTCAATCCTCATTCCAAGACATTAAATATTTATTTATTTTTATATTTTCATTTCTTCGCTCTGGTGTGAAGGTAACGCGCGGTGTTGAGTCCCACCTACACAACCGCCGCCGCCGCTTAACACGCAACGCCTCCAGAATCCGGCGGAAAGTGGGGAACGGAGTGTTTTAACACTAAGTTTCCTCTGCCTACACTACTGTGTGCGGGATACAACATATGAAGCTGATGTAAATAAAAAATACGAATATAATTTAATTCAATACAAAACTTATCTACAATATGAGTTCCAATTTCTAAAACTGGACAAATTTCAGTATCGATTTCCACTACATTAGGAAACCAGGTTATGCGAATATTAAAGAACCAAGATTTCTTGGGCAAAGTGACGTTTTTATTTTTACGTTTTTATCTTTAGAAGTGTTGAGGATGGAACAGTTAAGTAAGTACACAAGATAACTTTTAGGCTTGGTGTCCCGGCTGTACTACCCCTTCACCATAAGTGATAATACTAATAATACTAATATAGTATAAAAACATAGTATGCATAATTTCTGAATTAAATTATGCTTAACAAAATAAAGAATAAAATAATTAACAAAATGTTGACAAAAAATATAAAGCAGAGCAGAAAATAAAGAAATAGTTAAGTCAACGACAGTTGCACAAAATGCCCTCAAGGAGGCTTACAGCTAAATGTTTTCACTGCCGTCGGCACTAAGTCTCAGCTTTTAAGACAGAAAACAAGTAACATCTGAAAATGTTATACTTAATAATTATTTTTGTGAATTTCTGAAATATATTTTTGCAAAATAAATAAACAATATTTTGTGATAGCAGATTTGAATCGACGTTATGAGAATATATTATTTTGTAAAAGTAAATAAATACGTATTTAGCACAAACTTAGTAGGATTTTTTATTTGAGAAATAGTTCAACAACTAATAGAAATTATTAGAAGTATAAGAATAAAGCGATAATAAATTATAAAATAGCGAGAGAGAAGACCAGGCTATTATTGTTCTAGCTTATGAAATATTAAATTCAACTTCTACATCGAGTAAAAAAAATCGAAAATATTTGGGTCGTTGCGCCGTCTTCGTTTGAAAATATTAAATATTTAATTTTGATATTCAAATATCTATATACAATTAATTAAATTTATCTACAGATCCCTGGTAAGTTGTAATAAGCGTATAAGAATTTCGACGTAGCTTGATGAGAACGTATGGCTAAAAGGCCAGAGCGCTTAGACGATTTCCGTTAGGCGCAGGTTCAAATTTGGCAACGTTCAAAATTTTATACGTTTTCTAAATAAGTTTTTTTGTTTCCTGAATAACACTGAAAATGTCAAAAATAATGAATAGCATTCTCTCTTACCAAATAATAATTCTGCGCAATTATATTTGGGTAGCGGAAATTTGTAAAAATCTCCTTTCAATTGCTGACAATATAAATAATTTGTAAAAATAAGAATTTCGAAGTAATTTTATGAGAATGTATTTAAATACATTCTCATCAAATTACTGCTAAATCCGGCTACATTAAAAATTTTATACGTTTCCTAAAAAGGTAAAAAAATATTTATTCATTTTTTTTAGCTTCACGCTGTATCCCGCACACAGCAGGGTAGGCAGAGGGAACCTAGTGTTAAGACACTCCGTTCCCCACTTTCTGCCGAATTCTGGAGGCATTGCGTGTTGAGTGGCAGAACTCAACGCCGCGCTTAAGCTCGACACCAGAGCGAAGAAATGGAAATATAAATTTAAGTAAATATTTCATCTCCTCGAGTGGGTATCGAACCCACAACCAGTCGGTTTTACAGTCACACTTCGTGCCGCTGCGCCACGACTGGTCTCTGGTATTTATTCATTTTTAAAGAATTTTCAGTTCCAATATATACATTCATTATAAAAATGGCTACGCAAGCGCTATGTTAACAACATTAAAAAGATTTCAAGACAGTAATATATTAGACAGATTTTTCTCCATCTCGATATAATGGTGTATGTTACGACATATTTTTAAATTTATGTTCATTTACCTTTTTTAAGATACGAGTTTCAGTGTACTGAGTACATACCGGCTATTCCAAATATTTTAACACAGCGTTCATTATTACTGGGTAAAAAATACCACAGAAGTGTTTTTGTCATCAACACTTTGAACCACTATTTTAGCGCGAACAAATGAAATCACTATTTTAACTACTCTATAAAAACTATTACTAGCTTCACGCTTTATCCCTAGCGGGGTAGTCAGAGAGAACGGAGCGCCAAACGCTACGGTTAGCCTCTATAATAACCTAATACAATTAAAACAAAATAGTTTTATCTATACTCTTATAAAGTAAAATAATTCATAAAATTAAGGTTGTAAAATATAATGCAATTTGTCAAAAATGACACATACAGAAATAAACCTATCAAAGCGATAACGCCGCACATGCCTCGTTCATGAAAGTCGACAAGTCGTGGGTATGTAATAGCAAGGTAGGTAATGGCAACGATGTTAAATTGCGTAAAATAGAACATGATATATCTCTTTCTCGTTCTAGTTTGTTTTATAACAAAGAAAAGCGGCAGATCGGCAACGTTTAGTTGTAATTTTGTAGTATTCGTAATTGCGTCACACGAAATACACATCGTGAAATGAAAAAAAAATCCTACGCCTAAATTGTTGAGGTATCTTAATTAATTTCTTTAGGTATGGGTTTGAAATACTTTACCCCCGACGCTGTTCCAGTTAAAGAAGAGCAGACGCTTCCACCTTGCCGCTTTAGGGACCTTTCTGCACAGAAACATGAGATGCGCTTCCCACGTTGCTGGCACAATTTAGCAGATTAGCCGTTAGGACTACGGCTTTGGACGCAATGAGGTTTTAAAATACGAATGGGTAAAAATTACTTGGTAACGACTGTTTAGGTTTTTGATATATATTTTTTTCTTTTAACGCTTCAATACCATGAGTCCGAGATAGGACTGTAAAAGACATTATGCAATAAGTAAGTAGTCAATGAAATTACATCAGAAACGAGGATCTATGATATATATCTAATAATATATGATATATAATATCTAATAACTATGACAGCGGTACTAAGTGTTTTCATTGTTGCGTTTCCATTAATATTCGTAACATTCCTCTGTGTTTTTAAGATAAGGAAGTGCCAAAATTAAGTGTGCAATTGTGAGAAAACTATTGAAATGATAAAAATATTTTATGGACTTCTCAACGCTAAGAGTTTCTATGCCTAAGTAATTAAATAATAAAGAATATTCGAGAGATTTGCCCAATAAAGGACGAGTTAAAAGTATTGACCAAATGCTTAGTTATGCCTTTTATACATGGCACGTTGTTCATTTGCCACAGTCCATAAAGATTAAAATATGATTTATTTTGAGTTTCCATGAAAATATAACAAAGAAGTGCCAAATTTAAAGTCTTTAAAGTCTTAAATTTAAAGTCACGACCAAATCCATGCATGTCCCGATGTAAAGATTGCAACTAAAGGAAAGATCGAAAATAAAAGCAGCGTGTCAAGTATTTTTAAAAATATATGCCGAAAACATACAAAATATATTTGTAGTAGTTGTTGTCAAAAAGGAAAGGATAATTAAGTCTTAAACAGAGACTGATATTTTATTAAGTCATTTTCGATCTTCATTTACCATATTTTTTTAAAAAAAGTTTTTTTTTTTTGGTAGTTAGAAGCAATATAATGTTTTATTATATTATTTTATCCCATTTTGGATGTATCTTAAGAAAAAAATATGATAAAAAAGTTGTTTTTTTAAATCACTAATCATCATCAGTTTTTTATTTATAGTTTATAGCACAAAAAAAACATAGCATTACCTAGCGACGAATCTCGTGTTAAAGTCACCTGTATTTGTTTTTCAAATGGCATTCGGAAGTAGTGCTTTTACATAATTCACTGTCCCGGGAGAATTAAATATATATAACCGCCAAAACCATGATATTGTTATATGATATTCGTGATATGTATGTCAATACATATTATACTCAATGATTTTCGTATTGTTTTCGTTATTCATTTAAAAGTTATAAAATATTAAAATTACAGTCATAGCTTACTTAAATAAAGTGGAAGTGATATTAATGAAAAAATAATTTATAATATACTATGACAATCACTGTTAAAATATTATACTTTTACGGTAAAGGCTTTTTTTTATGGAAAAGACAAGGCAAACGAGCGTTCGGGTCACCTGATGGTAAGTGATTACCGCCACCCACGGCCCCGTGCAACATCAGAGGAACTACAGGTTCGTTTCTGGCATTTAAGGTAGGTTAGGCGCCGGAGCCCGGCATTACCTGATGCGAAACGCAGTGGCATAAAGCCACTACTTAACGCCGGTCTTAAATGCCGAGGGTGGTAATGATCCGGTCGAGTCTGCCCATGCGTGTTGCCAGTGCTGGCGACGTGACTGCCACAGGTACTTTAGTCGCCTCTTACGACATCACCAGTACCAGGATGACCTATTCTAGGCCGGGATCACACGGCCAACACAGCTGATTACCTTATTGAAATTTTATTGGAATATTCCCGAATAACAAGACAGTCACATTATAAAATAATTTTCAGCTTGCACGAGAATAATATGATAAGTTGCTATTATTGCTATAAGATCCACCTCAATAATTTATTGAATAAAATTGTAAAATAATATAACAATATTCGGAGTTGCCTAGTATTTCTGAAAATAAAATTGAAGTTTAGTAAATGTTACTTCTTTTTTCATATTATTTATTATATTTACTAAATAACTAGTACTTGGTGGATTTTATACATAGTTATGAAAGTTGTAATGGTAGCTTAAAAAAATAGATTTGAGAGGATTGTATTTTCAATATAATACTATTATTTTTCGAGTAATCAGTAAAGTCGGTTGGTTTTTCCAGAAAAAAAATTGTGATTACTATTTTATTCTTCGAGGAGGGCGAATTGTTAAAATTATTGTATTTTTATAAGGTTTAATTTTTATTTGTAACACAAAATATTATAATAGTCTATTTTATAATTTTTTTTATAAATAAAATAGACTATTATAATATTTTGTGTTACCAATAAAAATTAAAAATATAAAAATACTTATTTAGAAAACGTATAAAAATTTGAACGTAGCGGGACTCGAACCCGCGCCTCCTGGAAACCGACCAGGCGCTCTGACCGCTAAGCCATACGTTCTCATCAAGCTACGCCGAAATTGTTATACGCTTGTTACAGCTTATAACAATTTCGGCGTAGCAATTAGTATCTCTATAGGGAGATTTTTACAAATTTCCGCTACCCAAAGATAATTATCGTTTGGCAAGAGAGAATACTATTTTTTAAATATTTTTAAACATTTTTTAAAGTGTTATTCCACACTTAGGAAAGAAAAATACTTATTTAGAAAACGTATAAAAATTCACACAAGTATTCATATCTCTGACACACACGCAAGCACTCATGCAAGCACACACACAAGCACACACTCAGGCACTCAGAACGATACACACACGCAGGCACACACACGAATATACACACAGCAGACACACAACTATGTCACTCTTCCATCAGACACACTACTCGGTCAGGGAGACATGTACATTTCCCTGATTATTATCGTTCATAGACACGGCATTTGGAGAGGAGTGGTAAAGGAAACTATTATTTATATTAAAAATACACATGTTATAACAAATAAAAAAATAAATAAACCAGCTTAACGCTGTATCCCGCACACTGCAGGGTAAGCAGAGGGAACGTAGTGTTAAGACACTCCGTTCCTCACTTTCTGCCGAATTCTGGAGGCATTGCGTGTTGGATGGCAGAACTCAACGTCGCGCTTGTCCTCGACACTATCAATATAAATTTAAGTACATACATTAAATACAATTTATATATTTATAGTAAGCATTTCTATTTAGTTTATTTATATATAGGTGGTATAGGTAAGGAGTTGTATTATGTACTCCTATCCCCTTGTCGACGGCATATTTTATAAATAACAGTCGATGCTTGCCACTCGATACGCTTTCCATACATGTCATTGTTTATATAACTAAAATAAAGTAATAGTATATATATGTTTGTGGTTGTGATTTTACCATTTGTATTATCACTATATGTACATTCAAAGTGGTGTTGATTAAAGTCAGTGCTAACCGTAAGTGGACTTTTATTATTTACCATCAACACTACAACCTAATAGAAGACCTGCTTTTATAAGTGCACGTAAAAGCCAAAAATAAATTATGAATCATTCATATTGTCTCTATTTCTGGGCTGAAGTGTAAACTATGTGCTTTTTATTATAATATTTGATTGTAAAAGCGTGGGACGCTAGAATAAGAAATACTTTTAGTATTACCTGCTGAGAAATCAAGTTAAGCGATGTTACGGGTAGAAAGTTACAGAGATCGGACTCTAACTGAAGTTGCAGCAGACTAGTAGGTGGCTCTACATTACACAGTCTGGTCAAAGTACCAGTTTGTTGTACTCAGACAAAACTATTAATTTATTGCAATCTCCGTTTCCTTTGTGTTGCTGTTTCTTTTTTGTAGCTTCTCCTTTACTATTAAACACCTCCCCTAGGGTTGCGCGTAGAGGAGCAAGGCTACTTACAGCAGGGTTTCTCCTGGTTACCTGAGGTGACGCTAGCGTCATGATTTTATTAACCACCCTCATTAAATTCAATCAATTTTCATCATACTACGATCTTTGGAAAATGTTTGAATTAGATAACTTAGAAACAAATCGAATGAGCTCAAATTAGATATAATTACTAGTAGGAAGTCCAAGGTTACATCAGCCACCTTCCAATCCCATTATTAGACTAGATCAATGGTACCATAATATTGTATTGTCATCTAATCTAAATACAATTGCCAAGTTTCATAATGATACAACAATAATAAGTGCATGTGATAAAGAAGCATCAATAAGAAGTACATAGGTATTATTTGATTCCATTACATAGTTAGTTTCTTACATATAAGTCGACCTAATAAAAGCGTGTTAAAAATAATTTGCACGGAGCACTATCTAGAATACGAGTATATAAAGAAAAGACAATAATAAACAAAGAGTCCTTTGCTTGGGATTTCAAATATAACTATTATTTCGAAGATACTTAGTTAATGTAATAAAGTAAATTATTTAGACAATCTTAAAAGTGTCTCAGTCACTTACAGTCACTCATCAATATTAAAAAAATTAAAACGTACATATAAAAAGGATGTAGCAAGATTTGAGCCTAAGCTTGTTTAAAGGATATCCAAAGTTCAATTAATAAATCAACCAAAGTTTACGTTAAGTTTAAGTTTAGTTTGTTTTTAAAAACCAGAGGTAATTTTGATTTACCGGTTATACCGCAATTATTTACGCGCAATACAATTTTTATCTTTATAATAATTACGTTATTTTTTGTATTCCAAATAAATCAATCAAAGGATCAAATAAGTATTTAATCCTTTGGGATTTGGCATTGGCATTTTTAATTCTAAGCTCTCGAATCTTATTATGCATCAAAATGAGCATCAATATAATAAGATTCGAGAGTTTAGAATTAAAAATGCCAATTAAATGTTATAATTATGCCTTCGAAAAAGCCGTATTTTATATTTTAACATAATATTTAATCTGTAGCGCTTAAGTAGCGCTCACTAAAAATAATACGAAATAATAACTCATTGAACAAAACATTGATCGATGAAAGTGGAAATTGTACGATATTGAAATATTTAGAGCCCATATGAAATCTGCGTTTTAAAAAAATATAGTATATTTTAGTTACTTAAGTAAATTACTTTTAGATATAATTTGTATTCATAAATTATTAAATAATAATAATTTAAAATTAAATCAAATCAGCTTCACGCTGTATCTGTATGCTATCATATTATTTACTTTTAACCTTAGCCAATATTGTGACTATAAAGATCACTGTTCGCCTTGAGCAGTATAACTTGATGTGTTTGTAATCTGTTTTAATTAATTTAATTAAATAAAAAACAATAGAGGCCATCTCTGACAATATATTATGTTACAATAATAATGAATTAAATAATAATATAGAAATAAATACAATTTGTTATGATAATCAAACAAACTGATAGATTCAAAACATATAAAGACTTACAAATATAATTATTCTTAAACTGTAATAACATCTGTGTACTTTGTATTACAGAGATATTAACGAAGCCAATCTTAGAAAAAAATGTGAAATAAAAAATAATTAGAAAAGATATTAAAAAACCTGACTGCATAAAGCTAACAAGGAAAAAAAACTAGCCCAATAGTTCATTAGAATTAACAGCCGTGACCTAAAATTCTTCGAGCCCCGTAAAATTTAAATAGGCTACACACTAAACAATTCGGCTTTTCTTTTCCGTTTTAGATAATTTCAGTAATCACCAAATGTTTAGAACAGAAAAAGCAATTAACGGTGGCTCTTATATAATTTTTAAAAAATCTTACATTTAAAGAATGCAACGATAGTGTGCCTCTCCGTTGAGTAGAATATTGAAATGGAATGTGCAGCTTAACTCGATTTTCGTCGCTAGGCACTTTCAGTCACAAGCGGTCGCTACTGGATAAAAATGACCACATCACTCATAGTGTTCTATGCATATGGATATTAAAATATTTTTTCTTATTATATTCTGTTTGCTTGTATCAGAAGTGCAAAGCGCTGTAACAAAAACTAAAAAGTGTAGTGACTAAAAACGAAATGTACCTGAGCGTTTTTACACCCATGTAGCCTGCCTGTAAGGGTTAAAGCTAAGAGTCGGTGAGCCATTGAGAATGCAAAGAGATGTATCATCAATCATGTCTACCAACAAAGAGAAAATCCATCACAGTAATAACACCTCCACAAAGAGGGATGAGTTTGAAAATCACCCAGGACCAACACAGGAATAGGAAGCGAAGAGATAATAGGCTTAAGCTCAAGAAAAAGAGAAGAAGAGGGATAAGGCATATAAATGGACATTAAGGAGATATAGAAAGCCCTCACAGCAACAGCATTAATCTAACAGATTCTAATCTAACAGAATCTAACAGATTAATGCTGTTTCTGTGAGGGCTTTGAAGCCAACACGCTGTGAGCAGGGAGATGGATAAGGGACGTAATTTCTATTTTTTCTTAAACAGGAGAAACTTGGTACCCTTAAGCGAGAGTCAGGCACCAACCGTATTTCCGAGAGGGCAATAGCAACAGGATTATACAGAGAAATAATATTAAGTAATTCATGCTTTTTCGCAAGAATATTTGAATATAAATAGTTCATCAGCGGTTTGAAAGATGGTCACAGGGGTTTCAGTTAGTGTAACCAACAGATCTTTTCTAGATTCTATTGGACTGTCAACACATTGGCTTAAGACGTAACCATAAGGGAGGGAAGAAGGAAAATAGGCAAGTATGGCATCAAGCTTTGAGATAGAAGATCTTGTTTGTTATATCATTTTGCTAAAGGAGCGCGGGGATGGGAAGACTGAAAAACTGTGTTTCGGTATGATGATGAGGAGATTGAATGAGCGGGAGGGGAAGACAGTTCCTTAGCCATATCAGCATAGGATCCGCGAACAGGAGGAGGATCTAAGGATCATATCTATAAATTTTAATAGATAATTGACAATAATCTAACCAGCTTTAATCAAGAAGATATCTGTGCATTTCAAAAATTCATTGCTTATATTCTTGTTTTATCAATCAAAACATCTTTCACATTTCCGTTTTCCAGAATCGTCGCCAGGTCATTACTAAACGAGTCCATAGTAGGACGTTGATTTAATGCAATCAACTCGAAAAACATTTAAGTCCTTAGATATCAAGAAAATATAACATCTATGCTACTGCTCCTCATCTCGTGACTATATTTAATAATTATATAAAATATTAAGCGTCTCTTGACCTAATGAAATTTAGTAAAGTCAACCTATGTATGTTTAAATCGAGTTGTATGATCCCCTACAATTTTTGACCTGTATTTGTACTACCTTTATTTGATATTTTTTTGATAAAAATATTTTTAATGAAATATAACTGCACATACATTTAAAATTAGCGACAATATAAAACCACAGATGCAAAAAGTCTCTGATTACGTCAGATGGACGAGTCATAAAGCTCTAAAGTTTTATATGAAAAAAAATGTATACTTTTACTAAAAGTAGCTCAACTACAGATGCTGGTGGTTAAGTTTCTTTTCAATTATAAAATCTGGTATCAAGTAAATTAGTGCCTTAGTCTTAAAAATAGGTAAAAAGACAACGAACCGTATAGCAGTATTTATCACATAATTATTATTACTAGACTTACTGTTCGATTTTGTAAATTCTTCACTTTGCATAACAACGTTACTGGATGTCCAACTAAGCCGGTGACATTGTCAGGTGTACTGGGGTCGAAATACGGTGCCCCTGGTGCTTGTGGCCAGTCCTCTAAAAACTCCGTGCGAAATCGCCTTGATGATTCGGAAACTGTACTTTGATCTCTAGGCCGAGTGATGCCGCTATCTTGATGACATACTATAAAAGAAAAAAAAAATACTAATACTTACTACTTGATGACAGTAGCAGATTTTACATTAAAATAATATATAAGTAGTCCTCAGGAAAAATGTTTTTACCAAAATATACAAAAAAATTATAGTATGGTGTAAGATTATCTGATACGTATGAATTTCCGGATTGTAGGTCAGTAGGAAGTACAAATAAGCTTGCGGGCGTATGCACACATTTTGTATGAAATAGACTTCAAATATAAATTTGTAATGAGTTTTCTTTGTCTATAAATTTCCATTTTCCTTGTTTTTTTCCTTTATTTGTAAGTTTTTTTTTTGCCGTATTTCATTTTTAACTGCACTCCACAGAAAGTACCTGAGTTCTGATAACGCCATGAAAACAAAGCAAAAACGATGTATTAACGCTAGTATTAATAGTGTGCGTGTTGAGCTTTTGATTGCGTTGACATATAACCTTATTATTTTCTATGCTCCAAAAAACTGTAGACCTGAATATTTGACATTAATTTCAACTCGATACCACCACGCGAATTTGATAAAAATAGACAGACAGGCATATAATAGACGGATTAACAATAACATAATCCTATAAGGGTATAATTGTTTTTTAAGGCACGGAACTCTAAAAATGCGCTAACAGTGTGCTCGACCACTAACTTTATTCTCTTAATTAATTATAGGAAAGTTATAGAACGAAAAAAGAAATTTTCCTGAAGATAATAAAAAAGAGCAGTCATAAAATGAACGATTTAAATTTTCGCTTCATATTTTAATAGACTAATTTAAAGTCGTTACGGAACATATCCCATCAAAAACTATTAAAACTTTGTCAATCTAGAAGGAATAATGAATGGGTCACCCTTGTCAAAACTTTTGCCAAATGAAATGCTATGTGATCGCTAACATGTAACTTTAAGGGTATAAAAATAAAGTAAATGTTGTTTTACAATTATTTTTAAATAAAATGCTACTAAATTAACAACATAAATCAGTTCAGTTCAGTTCAGTTCTTCATTTATGGCGCTTCGAGCGTGCCAGTTGAGCACTAATCACTTCGCCAATGTCACGTTGTATGGAGAACACACGAAGGAGATTGTACGGTAAAAAGAGACTATATTACACAATAGGAGAATGCATGTCAAAAAGTAGTCCAGTCAAAATATTGCCTTCACCTATAAAATTAAAAAATATACATAATTAGAGTATATACATAAACATGGGTTAGTA
>JAATLQ010036909.1:27945-44866 GCA_013421005.1 Heliconius erato x Heliconius himera | reverse complement strand
AAAAAAAAAAAAAAAAAAAAAAAACAAGCATCGACTGTTATATATAAAACATGCTGTCGACAAGAGGGTAGGCGTAAATGTTAGAACACCTTAGCGGTTCGGTCGACGACAGCGAGCGTTTTCATATAAATATACTAAATACTATTCGTATTTAGTTTACTATAAAATACATAAATTAAATTAATTGTATGTTTGTATATAAGTGATAAATAAATAAATGACAATAATGAAATATATAAATAACACATATTAAGTAAACTATAAATGTAAATAATAGTTCCCTACAGATTCAAAACATATTGCGATCGTCTTGCGATTTTTTTTAATTTCACATTTTTTTTCTATTATAATAGCAAATCAAAATCAAATCAACTTCACGCAATATCTTACACACAGCAGGGTAAGAAAAGGGAACCAACCTAGTAATAAGACACTCTGTTTCTCATTTTCCGCCGAAATCTGGAGACATTGCGTGTTGAGTAACGGAACTTAACGCCACGCTTTGCATCAACACCAAAGCAAAGAAATTAAAATATATATTTAAATTATATATTATATATACTTTTAACTATATTTACTAAATGATAAAATGATTCAAATAAATATTTATATTTTAATAAATATTTATATTTTTTTATTACGTTTAAAAACTATAATTTCATCTATATCATTAGAACGGCACTTCCGAACGTTTCTCACGTCATGTTATGTCAGTGGAGTGAAATGTGACGGGCGGTCCTTGTTTTGCCTTTTGTATATTAAAATACTTGTTGATTTTATCAATTAAATCTAATGACGAATGAGTAAAATCATTTAGAAACAATAAGTTAATTATGCTATAGTGTTTATAAGTGGATGCTGCACTGGACCTGTCTCCCATCTCCGGCTGATTGATCAGGTAACGGTATTTGTTTTTGGGTACGTCAAGTATAAGTTTTGCTTACTTACATTATTACTCATTTTGAATTAATAATTTTTGAGCTTTAATAAACAGTTTTTTTATATATATTATCTTTGTATACTATATTGTTAATACAGATAATTTTCTATTAATTTAGTTTTAATATCCGTTTCGATTACGACAGCAACAACACGGATGCACGTTGTTCGCACATTCGTCACAAAACAGAAAAACCACACACGCAATGCAATAACTTAAATAATATGCCTCTTATCTTCTAACTTTTAACAAAATATTATTCTCAAAATTCTCTAAACATAGTTATGCTACTTATATGTTAATGAGTGCCTTGTACATTTTATTTCAATTTATATTTTATTACAATTTCAAACAATTTCACTGGACAAAATAAATATGCAGTATATTTTTAGTTACTGTATAGAATTAACTTAAAATTTAATTTAATTTTTGTAACAGTTCCTATAAATTTCATGTTAGAGAATAATTTTTGAAGATATTAGATTATAAAAATATATGATAAAATACAATTTATTTTGTGTTTTAAGTGGTTTAAGTGTTAAAAAGTTATTCTCCAATTCTATTCATGTTAATGTAAAATTTTTCATAAATTTGATCCCAAAATATAAATTGTTGTCCAGATATCTCTTCATTTCTCATAGATTTACCAAATATTAAGCAATTAATTTTATGCAAAATAACTTTCCCATCTAACACATGAGGGACAATTGGCTCCCATATTTCTGTCACCAGCTCAGTTGTCAATGGTGTAGGGTCCCTGAAAATATTCTACTTAATAAAAAAGTACTGGCCAGTTATGATGCGGCAACAGAAGAGTGTGACTAAATGCAGCACATTGTAAGTTCGATTTCCCTTTAAGGAATGAAATATTTAATATTCGTTTTCTTTGCTCTTGTGTAGAAGCAATAGTGCAACATGAGTTCCACCACTCAACACAATACCTCCAGAATTTGGTGGAAAATAGATAATGAAAGTGTCTTTATGGGAACAATCTGTCTTAACACTAGGTTCCTAGATTCCCTCTATCTACCCTGCAATGTGTTGAATACAGCATGAAGCTAAAAAAAATATGGGCTAGCTTGGATATTGATGTGCTTAATCCCATCTTTGGGTATGAACTATTTGTATTTCCACACACTACTAAAACAAAGTGCAGCATTGAGTTTCCGACATAATGCCACTGTGTTCTCAATTCAGGTGGAAAATGCACAATGGTAGAAACCATACACCGTAACATTAGTTAATAATTGAATACAGTGTGAAATTGAAAAAATAAAGCAAATATTGTAAGGTAATATGATTGTGACATACTAACTTATGAAACCTGTTTAAAATTATCGCATTCTTACTGTATCGCACAGATAGCAGTGTAGTCAGATAAATATAGTATTTAGACAAACAGTTCCCCTTGCACTGCCTAATTATTATACAATGTATGTTGAGTAGCAGAACTCAATGTTAGGCTTTGTCTTATTACTAAAGTGAAGAAATGAAAATTATTTCATCTCATTTATTCGCTGTGCCACTGCGCAGTAGGTTGTAGGTTCGATTACCACTTGGTGAAAGAAATAATTTTCATTTCTATACTTTAGTAACAACACAAAGCACAACTTTGAGTTCTGCTACTCAACACACATTGTCTCAATAATTAGGCAGTGCGAGGGGAATGGATTGTCTAAATACTATGTTGACTCAGTAGCTTCCGACAAT
The DNA here is from genome assembly GCA_013421005.1 of Heliconius erato x Heliconius himera. NCBI lineage: Eukaryota > Metazoa > Arthropoda > Insecta > Lepidoptera > Nymphalidae > Heliconius > Heliconius erato x Heliconius himera. The sequence continues at coordinate 42,216 of JAATLQ010036909.1, read as the reverse complement.
ATGCTTTTATCAAAATACTTAATTGAACATTTTTAATAATAATCATACCTTAATTTTATGAAGTTAGTCAACAATGTGATTAATGTCTCTGCTATTATTTCATCAGAATCATCTAAGTTTCTACTTGACATAATGTACTTGAACACATCTTCATGTGTGGCACCGTGAATGCTAAAATTACTATTCTTACTCGTTTTTTTTTTATAAATAAATTTCATTAGAAACACTGATCTCTCTTTTGCACGGTGTGTTATTGATTTTATTAAGGGGTATACCAGAAATATGTCATTTACATAGTCGACATAGCTTTGTACAACATTTTCTGCTAAATCAACTTCGTTAAAATAAAAATCTTTTACTAGCTTAGCTATTTTGTACTTTATATCATTGCTGTTATATATCAAGTCGTTTGGAAGTAGATTTTGAAAATATTCTGATACTGTCTTAAACATAGCAATATTTTCTGAGATTATTGAAACTTGTTCAGCACTCGAATACACTACCATCATAGGTACATGGTGGTATTTCCCACTTTTCAGTATGCCTCTAGGGTCCATGTTTAGTAAACTGTGTGTTGAATAGTAATCTTTTTCTATGCATGGTAAGAAGTTTTTGGATGTATTAGTTATTTTTTTACTCGAGAGTTTAAAATAAAAGTTACTTAAACTTATAGGATCATCTTTTCCATCGTATCCTAAATAACTGGCGACATCAAGACCATCTAAATAAGGATAATGAGTAATGGAAGATGGCGACAAAGCGGAGCCTGATTCTAAAATAACCTTGTGAATAAGCCCCTTGGTTTGTCCAGACAAAAGTAAAATATCTATAGAAGCTGCACCCGAGCCAGTACCATAAACGGTAATATCAGAGGAATTTCCACCAAATTTCGCAATGTTCCTCTGTACCCAATAAAGGGCAGCAACTTGATCTTTCAGGCCAGCGTTGCCAGGCACTTCTTCCAAGCCTAAGCATAGAAATCCTAATACGCCTAGCCGATAATTGAAAGTCACTGTTACAAAACCTTGATCAAGTAACCTTTCGGGACCTTTAAAGTTACCCCACCTGCAAATTTATAAATGTATAATAAATAACAACCACTTGTGTCCGTGATAATAATATGTTGATTTATAAGAAACTGTCTGACCAAAGGTGTTATCGTGATCCTTGATATTCTCGAATTTAATAACATTTTAACAGTGTAGCTGTTAGTTAATAAATTGAAACAAGTAGATGGGAACGTGTGTATACCTTAGTGTTTGAACGGCTCCCAAGAGGCACGAGATTGAGTCAGTCCGTAGTTAAAAAAACATAATTAAATAGAAAATATGTTACTGACCTTTTGAGATGTGATAGTAATAATTTTGGTTTGTTTTGGTTGGTTCTTATCCATTATTAGAAAGTCTCGCAAAATCGTTAATGTCGGCAAGCGAATGCATTGAACAAATAAATCGCAATAATATGTGTCGAGGTACGACAAATTAGACAATAACTGATTGGTTAATGATACATTGCATGCTTAGTAGCGGAGTTCAACGCCGCGCTTTGTTACCAACGCGAGGAAGTGAAAATAATTCATTCCTCCGAGTGGGAATTGAACCCACAAGTGTCGCAGTCATGCTGTTTCGCAGCACCACTATCCTCGTAGAAAGAATATAATTCTTAAAAATTTCCTTAGCCCAAAGTTGCGAAGGCAACTTTTATATATATATATATTAGTTTAGAACTATATAGGAAAAACAGATATGATGTAATCTTATATGACGATTTTGGCATGCGGCAGCCGTCCGCACTCCTGCAGTGGACACGGTGACAGCTAATTAATAGCGATCTCGATACCACCCACGGATATCATTTTACCCGTCAGCCTCTTTAGCATTTGATTATTTAATAGTAGAATAGAATATATAGAATAGAATGTATATATTACAGTATTTTTTTTTCTATATAAAATATTTTTTTGCTTCACGCTTTATTCCAAAAATAGCAGGGTAGGGAGAGAGCACATACCTAGTGTTAAAAAACTACGCTCTTGCGTTCATTATGTGTTTAATAGTGGAGTTCAACGCCGCTCTTTATCTTGTTACCAGTGCAAAGAAATAAAAATAATTATTTTCTCTAAATGGAAATCGAACCCACGGCTGCCGCGTTTAAAGTCAGACGCGGTACCACGATAGAGTCCCATCCATCTGAAAATTTAGTTTATTATTACATTTAAATCTATTAGAACAGTTGAATAGTTTAATATAAATTTTGACTATCAATCTTACCCTTTTTGAAATCCTCCATCGTGAAAATGAACAACAACGGGCAGAGATGCCGCATTCACCGGCGTGAATACATTTAGTATTAAGCAGTTCTCTTCTCCTGAGCCATCTGGCTGCGGACACTTGATACGGTGAATGGCTTCGAAGATTCCGGTCCAGGGTTCGGGCGGCTTTGGTGCCTATATTTAGGGACTTATTTTAATATATTTGTACGACATAATTTTAGTTTAAAACTCTACTCTACGTTTACGTAATGTCTTTCAATAAACATGAATAAAATTATACAGTGATTTGTCACTGCATTTTCTTTGTTTTCTCCAGGAAAGCATAAAAAATTCAACAAAAAGCTCGTTTCATAGTTACTATGTACCTTTTATTAGGTACCTTATATTGTGGCTTGTATAATTAATTCAGTATTTATAAAAAGCACAGCATGGGACAGTAAACGCGACAGTTGTGGGTTTGATTCTCACTGAGGGGAATGGATCATTTTCGGCAAAGAGTGGCGGTCTCAATATAAAAGTGGCGAACGTAGTGTCTTAAAGCTAGGTTCCTTCTGTTTTTCCCGAGCATAGCAGGCAGAGGGAGCCTTCCTCTGTCTGCTTATGCTCAAGTAAAGCCGCTCCCCACTTTCCGCCGCATTTTGAGGCACTGCTTGTTCAGTAGCGGAACTCTCGGTCACGCTTTGACTTTGAAAAATATTAAATTTTTGCTTTGAGCGAGCATCGACCCCACAACCTGTCACGTCTACAGTCCCACGCTTGTACCCCTGCACCACGACTGGCCTCACCTTATATTGTGGCCTGTATAATCAATATAAGCTCTTACTTTAATGACAATACACCGCAAACAATATGTAGATAGGGAGAGGTACTTCACAGCACACGCGAAGTCAAATAAGCTTTCACAATCAATTAGCGATCCATCCCGTCACGCGACACGGCGTCGACCTGACATTACATTGTCTCTCTTATCATCAATCTCTTTTTAGTAGGTTGTGATGATTTTTGAAATGTATGTCGTTGATATTAATTTTTGTGGTGGCGATGGTGGTAATGTGGTGGTGGAAAGTAGTGATGTTCCCTTCCAGTTGGAATATGTTCCCGGAACGTAATATTCTAGATGTGTTCTATGTTCCTAGGCCATTTCATTATTTTCAACATTCCAAATTGTATTTTTTAGACCATTTAAGTTGAGAATTATATTTTTTTATGTTCACTTTTTAAGGATGATTAGTTAAATTATTTGTTTTAAATAAAAGTTTTATAAGTTAGTAATTGTATGTAAACTTTATCTAATGTTAGTTTTTTTTATATTTTAAAATTTTATTAAACGTTATTTTTCCTTAATGTTCCAGTGTATATTAAAATTATTATAGATTGCTATAATAATTTAACTTGTGTTTCGCTTTAATTTTTCCAGACACCAGGCTTTAAGCACATTACTTTTTAAGTACATATTTTAAAAAGTATTATAAGTTTTTTATATATAGGAGATATAAAAAATTGCATAACAACGTATTTGAATATTGAACTGTTCATTTAAAATTGCTTAATAATTTGTCATATTAGTTAACTGTTTTTGATCTTTAATAAATAAATAATTTAAAGAATATTTTTAATTATATTAATATCAGTTTCGCGCTGTGTCCCGCACACAGCAGGGTAGGCAGAGGGAACCTCGTGTCGAAGACACTCCGTTTCCCATTTTCCGCCGAATTCAGATATTAAATTCAGATATTTTTCAGATTAATTATATTAGTAAGCTTTTTTTATACATAGAATAAAATAAATTTAAAGAAACTGGAATATCTTCTTCACTTTTGTCACATGACTTGGTCAAGGACATTTTTTCAAATTTAATACAAGCTATATACTTAATTGAGGTAGTCGTGGTGGAGTAAAAAATTGCCCGGCTATAAATGCGACGCTTGCGGGTTCAATCCACAAGATCGGCGTTGAGTTCAGCTACTTAACGCACAATGTCTTGAATTCTGCCAGAAATGGAGAACAGAATGTTTAAACACTAGGACATATAGAGGACATATTCGTACCACATCTAGGTATGAAGCGAGAATCTAAAATAAAATATGTATATATATACTATTGTTAGTGTCTTGGGAATCCTCCAACGAAAGTACAAAAAACACTTAAGTTCTACAGTAAAACACAAATTGCTGTTTTATTACTAACTTTTTCCGTAGTATATTATTAGATTTAATTTATCCCAGAGCGTAGGCATATTATTTTATAGTATTTGTAGGAATTATTCTGTATTCTTTTAATATTGTCCCCATTCAAAATTGAACCTACGATCACCACGTTATACAAGTATAGATAAAGTCATCAAGTACATCACGTTGTCTTTAAAAATATTTCAATAATTTTATTAGGTCTAGATTATTAACTAAAAATATTTGTTTATTACTACTAATTTCTTTATATTAGGAACGATTCTAAACAATAGCTTATTTGCCAAACAATCAAAACCACACTTTAATCATGAAAATGTATTTAAAAAAAAATTAGAATTTCACATTGTTTGGCTACCATAGCAAGGAAATGAAAATGAAGATAAATAATTATCTCGAGTGGGAATCAAACCCACAACCATAGAATTTATACAGTCATACGCTGCCCCACTCCGCCACGACGACCTCAACACCAACATAGACTCTATCAAGTAAACAAAACAAAATATTACCAACGTCCCTAATAACGGTAACGACGTTGCAAATTAGATTGGTATCAACAAATGACGCTGACCTTAAACCTATCGCGCCGCGTGGGCGGGCGGGCGTAGGGCAGCCCGAGGAAGGCGTGGTGCGGAGGACGGGGCGCGTAGTACCCCCGCACTCTGCCCTGCGTCGTCACCACGACCCGGTGTGCCGGGGTGGAACCGCACACGGTGCTCAACAGGTGGATGACCACGGAGGTCAAACTAATCCGATTAGAGATCATTGGAACTTTCCAAAAGTGCACCCAATAATGGAGTTGATGCGGTTGATGTAAGTTAATTTGCTTAAGTGAATTAGTTTATACATGGTGTTATCATAACAATACACCATCCAATCCAAACATCCATATTTTGCTTATATTATCGTATTATTACGCATCGCAGCGTCGCCGTGTCCTTAATACGACGATTTACCGTCGGTGTGTACTCGTTTTGGGTATTTATTTAGATTTTTTTTGCCTAAAACTGTCAAAATGAAATGAAAAATGGAAAAACTAAAAGTGTAATAAGTTTTATTAATATTTTCTATTTTTCCACTTATAATAAAAAAATAAATTCATGGCATATAGTTTCTAATTGATAGGAAATATAATAGTTACAAAAGTACCATTTTTCTCGCTTTAGTCGTTTTGTTTTTTTTAATATTATTTAGGTATTTATTTTTATCACATTAAATCCTGTTTACGACAGTCCAATAATAATATAAGACAACATATTGTAATGTAAATTGATGGTTTAAGGTCGAAACCCGAATTATGTTCGACATAGTACTTTTCGTAAATTTCATCCCAGAGTTTCATTCTCTCAATGTGGTATCCTCTTTGCATTCGAATCAAATCGCCAATAGACAGCCATTCCTCCTCCGTGACTGCCCCCAACGTCATATTAGTCCATTGTATGCTTTCAAGAGATGGATCCCTGTAACAGAACGATATTAATATTTAAATCTGTTTAATTTAATATAAATACTTAAATTTATATTTCCATTTCTTCGCTCTGGTGTAGAGGTTAAGCGTGGCGTTGAGTTCTGCTACTCAACACACAATGCCTCCAGAATTCGGCAGAAAGTGGGGAACGGAGTGTCTTAACACTAGGTTCCCTCTGCCTACCCTGCTGTGTGCGGGATACAGCGTGAAGCTGATTTAATTTTTTTTTTTAAATTTGTTTATAGTTTATATTCAAAATATAATAAATAACTTATTTTTACGTACTGAGTGCTGTAAGCTATAAAATAAGTATATATTGTGGGTTAGTAGTCAGAGCGCTGGGAAAGTATCCAAGTTGTGCGGATTCGAGTAAATTTTTCGTAAGTTTCGTATAATATTTTTTATTATATTTGTTGTAGAAAAACACTTTAAGAATTTTGAACATTTTTACATTATTTATTAGACACAGACCAAAAAGCTTTTTAATGTTACTAAAACTTGTCTATAAGAAAACTGTGAGCATTTTTGTAGTCCTAGTGCATTTTTCTTTTAATTTAAAAAAATATAATTGAAGTCGTCGTAGAACTTATAACAAGAACTTTTTTTCTTTAATTAAAATTTAACAGCAATTAATTTAAAACTTACCCATTTTTGACAAAATTGGACCATAACATTAAAATTCTATTGGATATAGTTAAAATATTTGCATCTTCCAGTTTGCTGAATACATGGCTTACGTAATCACCTCGCTTGGCACCAGGAATGGGATTCGTTCGCCCGTAGGAAAATTCATAAAAAAATACTTTAGAACCACTATTTAAAAATAATCTTGCACCTCGTAATCCGGGATAAACATAGTTACTATCGCCCAGACACTGAGAAAGTATGTCTAAATTATTTATCGTTATATTATTCTCACCGAAGTACAGATCTTTTACTCGTTTTCCGATGTTTTCTTTTTCTGTGACACTTTTAAATTTGAGATCATGTGGCAAGAGTAGTGTTGTATTGTTATTTAGTTCTAATAAAGTCTGTTCTGAATATTGTAAAGCTTTATCCATAGCTGCTTGATTGGTTGATCCCAGCATATATGGTTTTTTAAATTTCTCGCCTTTCATAAGTGACCAGGGTGTTTGATTAAGGAATCCTCCTCCCAATTCAATGCATGGCCGGAAGTTAATATCATCAGAAGCTCTCGTTACAATTTCTATATCGACTTCTTTGAATGTAATATTTATATTACTAGATTCACTTTTATTTAATTTATTCATTAATGACATGGCTGTATTCAATGGATTCCTGTCTAGTGCCCACGGAGAGAGAGAGAAGCCACTTTCAGTAATAGCTTTAGATATAAATCTGTTAGAGATTTCTGATAGTAATAGATACTCAACTAACACACCGGCTGCACCTGACCCACTTACTACTATGTTAGAAGGCTTTCCATCAAATTTCTTTACATTATTATAAGTCCACTCTAAAGCCAAAGCTAGATCCTTAAGACCAGCATTTCCAGGGGCAATCTCGTTTTGAAGACACAAGAATCCTAAGGGTCCCAACCTATAGTTAGGTAAAACAACGATCATCTCTTCATAAACTAAACGTTTTGGTATATACTTCAGCGGATCGCCGCTACCACTATTGAAATGGCTGTCGTGCACGTGGAATACAACGTCAGCATCTGCAGCGTTGACAGGTTTGAAGATGCTTAAAGTTAAACATTCAATAGTTCCGACGTAAGCGTTATCCTCATTAACTTGGGGACATCGCGATGTGTGCTCCGTTTTTTCGCTTATTGATTCCCATGATAGTGGTTTCGACGGATCCTGAAAAAAAAACATGATTAAGAATTTTTACCACGTATTTGTAGACAATTAAATATAAAAAAAATACTATACTTGAAATGGTCTTTCCGCAGTAAAAGCTCCATAGGGTATATCATAAAATTCTAAAACACCGTTGTTCTCATATCCTCTTACGGGACCGTGTTCAGTTGTAATAACGTTTTTTTCGTCGCCCTCTCTAACATTACCGATGTTCAATTCGTCAACTTCGATAATATTATCGATTAGAACGACGTTAGAGTACACACTGGCGGCAAGAAACAAGACGTGCCACATTTTTGGGAATATTATTAACAGTCTATATAGGAGCCATGGTGACGAGGTTAGTGCCTAATACAATGCCCAAAACTGGTTCATGTGAAAACCACTCAGTGTATAGTAATACTAATCGATCATCCCGGGTATTATCAAGTACAAAAGTTATGTATTCGTAAATCTACTTATGACAACTTAATTTAGGTTTAAAATGTTATTATATTTTTTTTATAATAATTTATCAATATATAGATAACAGTTTCTTCATGTCACACATATTATTAGAATTTTCAAATCATTAAAAGATACGGTGTGTAATAAAACCAAAAACCATGTTTGCTATATTACCAGGATAAAATATCTTTTTCATTATATTTTTTATTGAGGCCGTCGACTCGTAAACGCGACGGTTGTGGGTTCGATTTTCACTCGGAAAAATATTTAATTCATTTACATTTACCTAGTCGGGTAGACGAAGCGCGTAGTCGCGTTCCGACACTCAACATGCACTATTACATTTGGAAGTGTCTTAACACTTCCAAATTGTACATTTTCTTTCTGCATATTTTGGTATGCGGGAACATCGTGACGTCATCATATATTTTTTATTATTACAAATAATCGTTAAATAATATCGACGGAGATACAATATAAACCTTTAAATTAAGTTAAATACATAATTTAAACATTCCATTTGTGTCCGTTTTTCTTTTTTGTTTGACGACGTAAACACGACTGGCTGTGGGTTCGATCCCCACCAAGGAAATAAACTATTTATTTATATTTATATTTTCATTTCTTCGCTCTGGTGTCGAGACTAAGCGCGGAGTTCCGCCTCTCAACACGCAATGCCTCTAGAATTTGGCAGAAAACGGGGAACAGAGTGTCTTAACAATAGGTTCTCTCTGCCTACGTGCTGTGTGCTTGATATACCGTGAAGTAGTTTAAGACACTTCGTTGCCCGTTTTATTTGTAAATCAATAACATTAACGTTATTCTTAATAGTTTGATGGAAATATTTCACGTTTTCATTTTATATTGGAAAAAAACTTGTAGTAAATGAAGTAATCAATTTTTTGTCTGTTACGTGAATGTCGTCAGTATGCTCATGTTTACGTTACTCCACTCCACTTGCGAACGGTTCAACGGTTTTAATTAAATTTTCTATCATAAAGATATTTTACATAGACGCTCCAACTGCACTCGATGTTCCTATATTTTAATAAGCTTATATCATTTTGTTTATGTAAGAAGTTATTCTAGCGTCAAAAGGCAGCGTTGAGTTCCGCTGCTAAATACTCAATGTCTCGAATTTAGGGGATATTCCTCCCCCTGCAGGACTGTAGGGATACAGGATGAATAAGTAACACGAGAAGTGTAAATAGATAAAATGATGTTCACTGGAAGTAAACACCGCATTTTCTTTAAACCAAACCAACAACACACTTCCTAGATGGTAGACAGAATCGACAAAACTGCAGTAACCACTGAGAAACAAGCTACATAATCAATAATTTGTAAAACACCATGTACTTATTTGACTATCGTGGCGCAGTGTACAGTGTTGGACTACAAATGTGAGGGTTGTGGGTTAGATCCTCACTTGGGGAAACAATTTTGATTTCCTCCCTTTGTTCTACAAAAAGGCGTTGAGTTCCGCTATTTAACTTTAGGTTCCAAATGTGAAACATTTAAAACCTAAACAAAGTGTTCACACATAAAACTCATACAGAACTTTTGTTATATTTTGTATTGTAATTTTGTCTCGATAGTACCAAACTTAATTTATCATCGGCAATAAGCATCCTTATCAAATATTATCATTCCACTTGAGATTGTCATAAACACACAGCTTTTTGTCTGTTTACTTTTTGTCTCTTGTCGATTGGGTAATATGGAACATTATACACCAAGAACACTAAACTTAATTGAAGCTTTAACCTATATAGGTAGGTAAAAACTACTCTAGTTTTAAGATGTCCAAAGAATCCACACTTAAAAAGAAAAAAATATTTACTTTCTTTAGAAAACGTATAATTTTTTTACATAGCGGGATTGGCATCACGCGTTTGTTCGGTTTCTTGTAAAATAACTTAGAAAACATATATGCCATTCTCACCCGCTATAGCATTACATTTAGAATTTAAAAAATAAATACATAGATTACATATGAAACTTAACAAAATGTGTATATAATTTACATATTCTCGTATATTATGTATAATGTGCATAAAAAATATTTACTATATTTAAAAACGCTTTGTTACAGGTAAGGTGACAGAATTTTCCTATACAAGAAACTGATGAAGGTAGGTGCAATCGTCAAGGTTGGATGAACGTCTTTCATTTATCTATACATCTATTTTATCTTTAGGTACTTAATATATAGTACTTAATATTATAGAGCTGAATGGTTTTATTATTGAACGCCCTAATCTCAGGAACTGATTGAGTAAGAAAAATCGTTCATATTTCGTAGCCCACTATACCTGCTTGTTCTTAGCATTTCTGTAGGGAGATGTTTGCAAATTTCCGCTATCCAAAGATAATTCGGACGGACGGTTTTGGAGAGGCGCGGGTCAAATCCCGCTAAGTTAAAATTTTTATACGTTTTCTAAAAAGTAATGTATCATTTGTTATATACAATTCTTAGTAATTTCCATTTGACCATGTGGGCGAAACCTCAGCTAAAGTTTAGTAATCTATAAATATAATATGTTATCTACTAATACATAAGAAAAAAAATATTATAAAAATTAAAAAAAAAACACCATTGTCTACAGCAAAAGGGAAATTTAAGTTTTTAGCTTAAATAAAAATAGCATTTCGCAATTGATACAAAGAATTAACATTACTTTACAGACATTTTAAATTCGCCTCCTTTCAAAGTAGTATTTGTCGTAAATGTCCTCCCACATCTGCGCTTCCTTCTTGTAAGGAAATTCAATAAAATCTAATTCCATATTGATATCCAACACCTTAGGGTCGTGTATGTTTACCGGCTCCCACATAACTTGCTTGTTCTCGCCATTTGGATTCCTACAAGCAAGAAAATTTATAATATTTGTTACATTTTTTTATACATTGTATGTTGTTTTCCAATCCCGAAAGCTTTTAGATGAAAATATCAACTTATATTTTTTACTGTCTAGTTGTCTAAGAAATAGCATCGCATGAAAAGGTAGGTGTGCTATACTTTTTACTTACAAATATTTAACAAAATTAGACCAGATGTTAATTAAATGATTTTGCACAATTCCATCGTCACCGTTAAGATTCCGTCCTTTATCGGGAAATAAATACGCTAACTCATCAGAATGTGCTGCACCAAGCTTAGGAACATCAGGTTCCTCGTCCACTCCCACATTGCCCACATACGAAAATTGATAATGGTACACTAGACGACCAAACGACGCGTGAAGTCTTAAACTTCTATAAATATGGCTTAAAAAGTATGCATCTCTGGAAATAGAGACATAATATGTACATATTAGATTACCCTATTCACTTAAAAAAAATTCAGGCCGTCGCGATGTGGCGCAATCAGACAACGGCTGCTTTTAAACGGTTGTGGATGATCATTCATTAGTCGAGAGAATGAATATATATATATTTAAAATCTGTTTTAATTTTCTCCGCTCTGGTAGAACAGAGGCGGCGTTGAGTTTCAATACCCATCAAGCAATATCTCTATAAAAAAATAGGCAAAAAGTAGGTAGCAGACTCATAACACTAGGTTTCTGCCTACTCTGCTATGTCTGGAAAAATTGTGAATCACACTTAGAATAATCACTGTAAATACCTGTGGTAAGATAGTACGGATGGCATTGTCATATTGTCCTCGAAGTACATTTCCTTCATTTTCTTTATCATCTGCAATATCTCCCTTTTGCCTGTTTGCAACTCTATAGGAATTAGAAAATCCATTTCATGTGACATTTTCCTCACAACATTTTTGTCTTTAAGCATCGAAGAAAATACGTAAGCCTCATTATTTGTATATCCTATCATAATAGGGACGTTTGGCGAGTCTTTAGATATTAAATCCATTGGAGGTTTAGATATAAGCATTTCTTCATTCTTCAAAGAATTTTCCATACATAGTCCAAAGGAAAAATAAGGCAAATTAAGCTCTTCAGCCTTATTTGCCATGTCTGCTACGCCAGCTTTGGCTAATGTACTTATAGCTCTACTACCGTTAAACTGCATTCTTAAAAACATAGCTCGTTCTTCTGCGTCAAAATTGAAAGCCCATGGAGCCAATACAGTCCCACTTTGCAATATTGCTCCATGAAATAGACCTTTTGCAGAAGATGTCACAACTAAAGATTCTACCATCGCAGCTCCAAAGCTTTGTCCCGCAATAACAACTTTATTGGGATTTCCATAGAAAGCAACAATGTTATCTCTAACCCATCTCAAGGCCATCAGCACATCTTTTAATCCTGCGTTGCCTGGAATTTTGTCTTCATTCGAACATAAAAAGCCAGCTGGCCCCAATCTTTACAAAATAAAAAAGATATAGGCAACGTTAAATATGAAAGAAGAATTCAAAAATGTTAATATATTCCGTGTTACATGTAGTCATAAAACTTTGATATATGTACTATCTTCTGTTCTTCTTTTTTTGCACTAATTAAGAAACTCAAAAAGCTTCGAAGCTCATCTTAGCCTTCAGCCCAGTCAGAATTGCAGAAATGGAATGAGTACCAAAATCATATACGTCTACTTAGTATTTACCTATGCCGTACTGTAACCACAATGAGTCCCTCTTTAACTAGCTTCGTGGGATTATACTGACCGGTGCCTCCAACAACCCAAACTAAAACCGGTAGAGACTTCCCGGGAGGGACATTGACGTCCAGCTGTAAGCATTCCTCTAAGGGGGAGCTCGGGTAACAGTGGGCTTCACGAGACTCTCTAACGTTGTTCCATGTGGGTGCTAGACCACCACGCTTAAACCACAAAAAAGTGTAAAAATAAATTAATGTGTTCACCGCAGCGCAAAAATAATAAATAAAAATTATATTGTTTATAAGATATCTTTAAGATTTTTATTTGCACTTGCTATGTTTATTTCACGAAAAAAAAACTTAATCCAGCGATTTTATTCAGAAATAATAAAAGTTGTATATGGACGTACGTTATGTATGCTTACGTTGTAAAGCGTTTTAATTAAACTATTATTATCATCTATGTTGGCTATATAATAAGATCTTTAATTTTCGCGATTTTTACACATTTTAATAATTTTAATTATAATATTACTAGCGTCCCGCTCGCGGCTTCGCCCGCTTTAACTACTGAATTATTCATATAATGTACCTATGTTTGCAAAGCACTTAAGATTACTAATGTGAAAATTATTGAAACCTTAATGCAACCCACATTTTCGTAGCTCCAATAAGGATGTTCCAATTGTTTAAAAAAACACACACCTGAACAAATGACACAAACAACAGAAAACTTAAACGAAAGAAATTATAAACAACAGTCTGTTGTTTATAATTTCTTTCGTTTACCTACTATTCTCTTACCCAAAAATACTTAAACGAAAGATGTAACCAACAATGCCGCGACGAAATACATTATAATTATTGGATAACTCCAAAATACGTGCAATCGCTTCTAAATTTACTTTGCTATAGAGCCAGGCGCAGAATTGAAGCATTCTCTCGTCCATCTCCGTAGTAGCTCCGAACGACATCTGGGCATTGGTTCCCTGGCCGTGGTCTCATGCTCTAGAGCAGACACAGAGAAAGGCGTGCGGGACGGGATTGAAAAGATTATCAAATGCCATCTAGGCGGTCAACTCAGTCAGGTGAGACCCTCGGTTTCCTGAGGGAGGCCCAGCTTAAACGACCAAGGATCAATGCAAGGCTCATAAGTCGCATTTGGAGGAGGATAAAAAGTCCCTTGGAAGTCATCTGACGTCTGACCTCGGGCGGTCGGATATGCCACGGAGTGCTGCTCCTTAGGTTCAGGTGACCCGATACATTGGCGTAGCGGAATGCGTTGGACGCGAGACGACCAATGTGTACCTCCAGGCTTTCTATTTTTAGGTTGCGGTGATGCGTGGTGTTTCTCACGTAGTATGGCGCCTGCGTCACTCGACGGAGGATGAGGTTCTGGACCACCTGCAGGATTTCTCTTTGAGTGATACTCGCTAGGGCGATGTGATGTCATCAGTGTATAGTGCGTAGAGAGCAGGTGACAAAATGCTGCCCTGGGGAACAACGGCAG